>OMLM01000484.1:0-20343 GCA_900302695.1 Helostoma temminkii
AATGGACTTTTTGTTTTGTGACGGGACCACCAGACACCATTCCTTGTCAGAGTGCAGTGGGCGGGAGGGAATGTAGATCTGACTGAGGGAGGTGGGGTAGACAGGTACAGTTGAGTCGACCACACCAAGGGCAAGAGTCAGAGCTTTGAATCTGATGCAGGCAGCTACAGGAAGACAGTGCAGAGATTTGAGGAGTGATGTGATTCGTTTCCCTTTTGGTTGATTAAAAATAAGATCATGCTGAGGGGTTTATGAGGGGTTATGACAGAAAGTTACAAGTGGGGTAGGATTATCTGAAGGTCCAGGGAGAGAAACAGTGAGCTGTATGAAGAAATTATTTGATAAATGTAGAGGAGTGACTGAGATGTTTTCTGTGGTGCAATTCCAGGTTCCACCTTTGTGAGTTGGGGGAGTGAAGACCAGTCTCAGGTCAAATGTGCTCAAAAGTACAATGACATCAGGAGCCTGAGGTTTATCCAGATGGATGTTCAGGACTCCCAGGATAATGAAGTGAAATAATAAAGTGTCATCTTCAGGGAAGTAGGACAGCAGCAGATCGAGCTCGTCACAGAAGTTACCCAGCTGTTAGTCGATAGATCAAAGCTGACTCTCAGTCTCTCCCTGATTGCATAGCAGTTTCACCTGTGCACTCTTTTATTTAAGCAGGGTTTCCAGTTATCTCATTGCCAGATCGTGTCATTTTAACACTGAAGTAAAAAACCAACACCCTCCGACGAGCCCTGACCAAGAACCCTGCTTACTCCCTAACTGTACTGTAATCTGCCTCTCTGTAATCTCTGACTTGTTGCCTGTTTACTTGAAGCTTGAGTATAATTATTGGATGTTGGACTGTGTGTTAGTATTACTCTGGATGTTTTGGATATAGACTTTGGACAGGACTCTCTGTGCTAAACCCTCCTACCTCTCTTGATGGCCCCTGTTAATCATGAATCTGTTGCAGTATACTTACCTCAGCACTGCGGCGGGTTCAGCCCAGTACTCACTCCTCTGGAGAACTACAAACTCCACCATCAGCCCCCTGCCCTCACCTCTGCCCCGGAAGCCGCCTAGCAAGCCAGGTAACTGCTACTCATCATGTTAAAAATTATCTGTTTTACAACATCCGCTTTTCTCTTCCACTAAAATATCTCCAACTTTATTAACGTGTTTTATGGTTGGATTTAGGCACTCACAGCACTGGGTTAGGGTCAGGAGAAGATTTTTATGCCTAAACCTGACCTCAGACAAGACTCTAAACTCTAACTCGAGTGTGCAAATTGTCAGTCGTGGGCGTTATATGCCCGCCATCCACCCCAACCAGGTTTGTGCGACTCAATTCCGGTTAATTGGTGTGACGTTTAATTCATTCACAAAATGCGTTGTCTTACAACATAATGATTACGTTCACTACAAAAACATAATCCGGTTACAATTACGTTTCTCAGAAAAAAGTAATTGGGATTGTATTCTAGATGTATAGGAACGTAATTTTTAGGAGACTGGGGTTGTGTACAAACCTGTGTGGTATAACTCAGACATATTATAATGAAGGTCTCCCACACACACTTTATCCCACTGATTGAAACACATGACTCTAATTCTCCTTCAAAAGAAATTATAATTGTACAGTCATGTGTGAAGGTTTGTGCCCTGTCTTTGAATTTAGTTTTGTGAGTGTGTAAAAACATAAATATAATAATAAAAATTATAGCATTGGGAAAATAAATTTAACAAATTTATTTAACAAAAATGAAACTAAATAGGTAAATACCTGTTGGTGTGAGCAATGCTAATCAACTTCCATTTGTTAGCTCACGCTTGAACACAGTGACCGACAAATTAGTATTAACATTAGTATAACAACAGAAGGAAATCTCACGCTAAAAAACACAATCTAACATAGAAGTGGCTGCAAAATTAATTACTAGGTAATGGACAGATGCAAGAGAATCAATGGCTACTCTACACGAGCAAAACATAGTTGATTGTTTGACATGAGTTGATATGTATCTAAAGACACAATAAGAAAGTTGATCAGGTTTGATCCTGCAGGTGTGGAGCTCAGGCAACAAGGCATCTGTAATGCAGGTGATACTTCAACAAAGGTCCCATTGAGCTATGGCACATGGACAAGCTGAAGCCATATGACTTTGCCATCAATGGTTGTATTGATACATTTAGTCACAGTATTGTGTGAATGGAAGACTACACAATAAACTAAAGTAATAGCAGTTTACCTTATCAAATCCATTGCACTTGGGAGGACACCTAGAGCTGACTAAGGCATGAAAAATGGACACATCGAAAACATTACAGTGCAAAAGGCCAGCGTCTGTCATTCTATGAAAGATGTTTCTCCAGTGAGCCCCTGGATAAACGTCTAATCCAAAAGTCAACATTATCAGAGCACATGCAAGATAAAAGAGAAGATAACATAGGCCTCTTCTCTTTGTGGCCTTCCAGACACACATATAGAACATATTACACACATACAGAACCAGACCAAATTTTTTTTGTATCAGTCTACTATAGTATAGTAGTAAACCATGCAGAATAAAAAAAATGACTCATTCTCTTAGGAAAACAAACTAAAAACTGTTGCCCACAGTCTCCCTACTGTGCCTACTCCCTACAGTACAGGATTAGCACCTTGGAGAGCGCCACCACACACAGCCAGTGTAATGAATTTATATTTGATCTTTGCTGTCTTCTGAAGAAAAAAAAAAAAAAGACAATTTCCTCTCAAGAAAATTTGCAACTATGACTCATGAAGGGTAGTTTCATTGTTGTGCCATGTGGGCAAAGATCATAGAACTGAAGACATCTCTAAGAACCCCTGACCCATTACCAGCTTCCTCTTACTTATATGGGTGTATTGACCTCACTGCCAGTGGTCTTTAGGTCAGAAATCAATTCAGGAATGTCACTGAAGCAATTTGCATGATGTATAGCTATCATTTAGGTTTGAACTGCATGGTCAGAGGTTTAAGGTTGATAACTCTGGGGCCCTGTGTGGGGGGTAAAAATGTAATTTTAGGGTCAAAGATATCATATAGATTATCACCTACTGTTGCATAATAATTGCATGCTTTTGCAATCTCGGGTAAAATGGAATAAATCTGTGAGGCTTCTGGCATCTGTGATGACTAGGCGATGTAGGGATTGACCGAGCTGTGACTGTGAGCTAGTTGATGCAAACTGACTTGGACGTGGTTTTGGTCTTGACCTGAGTAACTGGACTCCTGCAACATGTGGTACCCAGGTTAGTCCTGTCAATTTAACAAGGTGCTCCTAACCTAACTCCTCATGTGTATATAAAACACCTGTCCACAGAATCTCTATGTTCCATTCAAACCTCACGACCATGGGCAAGACCAAAGAGCTGTCAAAAGAGGGCAGGGACAAGCTGGACTGCTGGAATGGGCTACAAGACCATTAGCGAGAAGCTTGGTGAGAAGGAGACAACTGTTGGAGCGATTATTCACGATACATACAAAGTAACCATCAGTTGGCCTCAGTCTGAAGCTTTATGCAAGATTTCGCCTCATGGGCTAATGATGATGATGAGCAAAGTGAGGGATCAGCCCAGAACTACACAGGAGCAGTTTGTGAATGATCTCAAGGCAGTTGAGACCACAGTCACTAAACCCACTGGTCATAGTCACCATTGGGAACCCAATATGCCAGATTGAAATCCTTTCCTCAGGAAGGCACATCTATGGGTCCGTCTGAAGTTTGCCGATGAACATCTAAGTGATTCAAGAAAGGATTTTGAGAATGTGCTGTGGTCAGATGAGACAAAAGTTAAGCTGTCTGGTATCAACCCAACTTGCCATGTTTGGAGGAAAAGAAATGCTGACTGTGACCCTAAGACAACCATTCCTACAATCAAGCACAGAAGTGGGAACATTATGTTTTGGGGCAGTCTGTCTGCTGAAAGTATAGGCTGACTTTAAGGAGCCAATAGAAGGTGCCATGTATTATAAAATCTTGGATGAGAACCTCCTTCTCTCAGCTAGGACACTGAGAATGGGTCATGGATTTCTTTTCCAGCATGACAATGAACCAACTACAACAAACGTCTTGTAAGTCCTGTTTTGCTTGGCGATCAAATACTTATTTTACTCACTGAATTTATAGCATTTTGTATTTTTTGTTGATGCTGTTAATTTTAGTACTAACTCTATTTGATATTAACAGGAGTTGCCAGTTAATGTTATTTCTAGGAACTATTTAAGTAGAAGTGTTGGATGGCATGTAACCAACAATCAAGTAAAAGAATTAGAAAAGCCAGTTGGCCTGAGCTACAGTGCTTCCATTTAGCTCTATTAGTTGACGAGAGTCAATGAATTTTAGAAGGTGAATTCGCCTCTGGAGTTACAGTACAAGCCAAGAAGGAGAAAATAGCACAAGAGATAAACTCCTGATTCCCCATGCTTGTGTGCACTAGTTATGAATACGAAAAGTCATGGTATGTGTTGCTTTCTCACCACAAGAGAGGGCTATAACAGTTACTACAGTTGGCTCAGTTACATACAGAATTATTTGTGCCCATACTGGCTACTACATTGTTTTTAGGGAGTGGACCACCTGCTCAACAACTATCTCAAGTTGCAGAGATTCTATTTAAAGTGATCATATTCTACATTCTTTGGTTTTATGTTACATACACTCAATGGCCACTATTAGGTACACCTATAAAATCCAATGCAATCCAACACAGCAGCTCTGTTGTGAATTTTACTATTACAAAGTTATAATTTCTCAGTTTTTAAGTTAGAATCTGTTTTTATTCATTTTAAATAGCATGGCCAAACCATTATGACCTCCTCAAAACCTGCCAGGCTAGTTCTCGACATTATGCTCTAAGTGCTAAATGGAAGGCTGCTAGTGTTTAAAGTCCCTCCAGCTGGTCCCACTCTTCTCTGTAACCTGGTCAATGAGAACAGAGAGGAGTGGCTAAAGAGCTCAAGTGAGCTGTTTCAGTCTTAAGGGCAGAGCAGCTGTTGCATAAAGACACAATATAACAACTTAGAAGCCCAGACTAAAATAAAAAACCCTAAATTAAGCATATCATGGCCAATGTCGGACAGCTCAGTGATTCAGCTGATGGAAATGTGACTAAAGGTGCCTATAGACCACAACATTTCAGGAGTCGTAAAAGTTAACTGCAAGTGCACCTAATAAACTTAGTGGGAGGTCAGTTTTCAGTGATGTAGATTGTACAATGGTAACACCTACCTACCTACTGAATGGTGGGCTATGATCCAAGTCAATTAAACGTCTTTAGCTTGCGTCTTCAGAGCAGCATACCTTCTGCAGGAACTCTATCACCATCCCTGCTTGACAGAAAATTTTGAATTGAGACAGGTAGCACAAAAAAGTTTACTTCAGGAGTGCTATAAACAAAAACTGAGCTTCTGAGAAATTGTCTTGGCTGTGTCCCGTTTCCTGTTGTTTAGGCAGCTTTCTATCCTGCATGTCTGCTCCTGTCATCTCTGACTCCTCCCTACTGATTTGACCAGCCCTGATTACCTCAATGCATTCACCTGTTGTGCTCACTCCATAAGCTACTTCTAACCACTCTTCTGTTGCCAGATTGTTGTGAGGCTCATGCTGAACACTTACCAGCTTTACCTGTCTGACCTCGTCTGTCTGCCCTTTCGTGGACCTTTTTTAACCATTTGGATTTGGATTCAACCCTCACTAATACTGTGTGAGGACCCGTTGTGGCTTCTTTTGTTGCTGTGTGTTTCTCAGTCTGCTTCCTTCACAGAAGAGACAACAGTTATTTTGAAACTCTATCTTGCCACCACATGGTCAGTGCCATTTTGTCTTCACTCCTGCTCAGTAGTACCGTACTCTATCAGCTCTGTCAAACTTACTTTTTACTGCAACTACATTATTCACCACTTCATCATCACTAGTAAATGGTAAAATGAATAATTAATACCTGTCTGTGCTGCTCTCAGGAGGGACTTCACACTTACCATACTCATGCCTGCTCTCAGCCAGTTTCTTGTTTCTATCTGCTCCAGTTATCTCCTGCAAGACCCTATTCCCTTTTCCCTGTCTTATTAACATCATTAAATGCTTTAAACGTTTTGAGAGACTTTTGGATCAGAAACGAACATTACAGAAATAAATGACAAAAATTGTATCAATTCATGTGTTCTTATAACAACATTCTCTAATGTTAACCTACTGTATAGGACTCTATGGTATCTAATAGTATATTGGATCAATACAGGCACCAGTTTAGATATGACTGTAACTTGAAAAAAAATGCTAATTTGTAAATCATGAGGAAGCCCACTCTGGAAAGAGTCCAGACCTTGTAGGTTGAATCTCTTCATTATCATCATCATCTTTATCACTGTCATCATGAATGTCCTTGAGAGGCTCTGTGATAGGTCTGGCTTTACAGTGAAGTACTGGACAGGCAGTAATGATTTTGCAGACCTACTCTAGCGACAGCTGCATTTCTCCATGTGACACATGAAACTGTCTCTTCAGTTAGCCAGTATAATGCTGGGCAGCCTTGTGAGTCCATGTGAATAAAATCATTATTTAATAGAAGGCACCTTACAATAATTTAAATAATTTGGAATATGTATCTATGCAGGCCATTTAAAGAACTTGTTACTCTTTATTTTCATGCACAACAACACAATGTTAGCACACTGTTTAGGTAGAAGTTGTAATTTACCTGCGGTCAGTTTCCTGGCAACATGTGTCGAGTCTGACTATTTTAGTCAGTTAAACATTGATGCTCTTGTCTTGATTTTCTGATGATGCAATGTGTCCCATCAATAAGACAATAACACTATTTCGATTGATGCCCTTTTATGAGCCTGCAGACTGTGAACATACAGTAGAAGTAAAATGAAGTGTGACACACTATGAGGCTGTGAAAGTGCCGTAATGACAAAACTCATCACAACCACACAGTTACATTTTTCCAGTTGTCAATTTCTTTATGTTGCAATCACCTTCATTTCTGGAATTCTGGGATGATATCGTTGCACCAATCGTGAATGTTTGGTCATAACCTGTCCTGCTCTCTTTATCTATCATCACCGACACCTGATATCTGAAGACCGATACGTTACGCAACAACACAGCAGCACAACAATCATAGCTAACAGAGCAGAGTACCTGATGCTTTAAAGGAGAAACTCAGGCATTTTGCAGGCTTTTAAAGACCATCAGCGGTTTTCTTTTATCTTTTTAGACTTCATAAAAGCATTATCTCTGATGTCCTCTGCTTCTGGAAAGACATTTTTAAAAGTGGCCTTGTTAGGGGACCATGCATTTTGAATCACAGAAAAATCAGACATTATCAGCTCTCTGCAGCTTTACAGCACATCACAGGACATTTTGGATTTATGTTTAGCTTATCTTACATTTGCTCAAAATCACTACCTAACAGAAATCTCACTTTTTAAGGAACTGGTGTCTGTTAGTTGTTGCAGGTTCTTTCAGCTCCATGGCTTGATTCTACTGACATTCTAACAAGTGGTTAATGTTAAACGGCAAAATTAATTTCTGTGATTTTGGAGAGAATAGTTATGTCTGAAATTTCCTAAATTTACCTGCAGCATTCCCAAAACAAAGACCTGCAAATGTTTTTTCTTTGTATCATGCTATTAACATGCATTTCAGTGTTTTGGGTTTTGGGGCCATTTAGAAAATGTCTCCTAATCTTCCTATGTATAGTTCAGAGGTACAGAGGTAATTGAGATAAGGTTGATCTTGTGAAGAAGGTTGTAAGAGTATACAAACAAAATGTGTCATATTTTGGACTAGAATAAGGCAACACAGCAGTTAGGTGGTTTTTGATTGTGCCTTTTTTAAGGCAAAGTATATGTGCAGATGAAGATCGTGTGATATCACCTGCTGCTGAGATCAAAAACTGTGTCTAAAACTCAGCTTTAGGATTTTACTTTAACGTTGACATTATCATATCAAATTTATATCCAGAGCCTTTTGTTAGGGAGAAAATCAAAGTTACTGTGGACCGCTAGTTCAGCTAGTTCATTTGGTTGTGTTGTGCTGAATGGGAGTTTAAGGACAGCACTTCTCCCTGCTAAAGACAGCCAAAGCCCAAATGTTGAACACAAGCTAATTCCCCAAAGGCAGCGCTCAGAGAGTCCCTTTTCTCCAAAATCAATACAGGCATTTGTTCTCAGATGTCTTCATCATGACATGTCTTTGCATGCTTAATGAACTTTTTTCTGTTCGCTGTCCAAGGATGTATTGATTCTCAAAATGGCTGCTATTCTGTCTGGGCAGAGTTTAGGCTCAGAGCTCCATAGATCAAACAGACAGACAAGGCACATTATGCTTCTTTTTCAGAGCTGGACTGTTCCAGTCACTTTTCAGCCACTGGCCATTTATCCACTGTCTTCTGCGGACAGCTGGTTAAGAGAGGTGAAAGGGGGAAGCACAGTGAATCTTAATCTAATTAAATGTGGAGAGCCTGTGGGAATGTCTCTATCAGCTGCAGACTATCTCTGCAGATCTCTCTCTGCTGATAGCAGTGAATAATGAGCTCCAAGGTCAGATGTCACAGAGCCATGCCTGGATTTACTCTTTTTTTCTCCTTCCCCTCACTTTGCACAAATTGTCTTCCAACATTCAGCATCACAAGAAAGAGTCATGGAGGTTTAGCTTTAGTCAGATATGTCTTGAATAGGTATCAGCATCAGTGTTAAGGCAGAGTGTCTTATAACATACAACACATTTGCACTGATTGTAGTCTACACACATTTACATTTACATTTAGTTATTTGGCAGACGCTTTATCCAAAACGACTTATAAGTGAGGTATAAGTCAGCAAAAATCTAAGATGAGAAGAAAAACATTAAAGCTAAGTGCTATTGGAAAAAGTGTGTCCGTTTCATACACACAGTGAAGAGGAGGAACACACACTAACCAGCTGAACACGGTGAATTAAAGGAGCATCTCCTCTGAATACTGTGATATATCCTAACAATCCTCACTAAGCTTTCAAGATTTCTGGACCATAATTGGATGAGAACTTATAGATTTAATGTGAATAAATTATTTCCTGACATTTCATTACTTTATTGTTATAATTATTATCATAACAACAAGTCGAAAATATAGTAATGATGTACAATACTTAACATTTTATCTAGACAGGCACCAAAGCATCTGCTCTAGAACAACTCTTTTTCTGCTTCACAGATACATCCAATCTTAAAGTACAACGTCCAGTTTTGCTGGGCTCAGTTACTCACGGCTCTGGGTTAATCACAGAATGGTTGGATTGGCTTCAAAACAAACTTCAACTTCGCACACATCTTTTTCTAACCCTGTCCAAATAACTTTTCTGGTCTTGAACTCAGGTTTGTGGTTTCTCAGTCCTACATGTTACATGTCCCCCATCCACACCACCCACCTCATGTAGCATTTTGTTTATTCACATAATATATTTCCTACTACATAATGATTACATTCATTACAAAAACATAATTGCCATTGCAATTGAATAACACACTGTAAATCAATAAGGTTCTTATCAGAATTAATAAAACAACTGGTCTAATTGGGATTTTTTTACTCGTGTTGAGTGTTCATTCAACAAACAAAATTCCTTACTTATTTTCTGTAGTTTTAAGAAAAGATTTGTGGTGAAAACTTTGTTTGTGAATTTATATGTGTTCGTTTTGTATTAAGTCAGCCCATCTAACAAAAAAAAGACAAGATTTTAAGGCTTTAACTCATATTTTAAGTTGAAATTTTAAAAAGATAGATGCCTTTCAGAGAGTCTGTCAAAGTTTTCCTGAATTTGTCAGTTTTAGTTGAAATCACTTCCCTCTTTTTTAAAATGACAAATGTGACCTCAACACTGTCACCAGTGTACCGCAGAAAGTAGTAACTTTCAAATGTGTAGCAGTCTTAAGCACATCATCCAGCTAAATGATAATCCATGATATTAAAACACAGTCATCTTTGATTCCTGTAATATTTCCATCATTTACCTCAACATGCTGCTGTTAATTATACTAATTTTATTATTATCTGCTCTGAACTTTTGGAAAATGTCTTGGAAAAGAGGTAAATATGACAATCTTTACATTTATGTGACATATGCATAGTGCATGACAAGGAGAATAGTCAGGAATCAATAGGCAGACTGTTAATGTTAACTGACTGTTAACTCACTCAGTTCAACAGAATGATATATATTCACAAAGATATGTTTTTCTTAAATTGGGTAGAAAGAAAGATGAGTATATAGTATGGAAAGTACACATCACCCTTTTATGAATGTAGTTTTAGAACATCCACTCCTCACTATCAAGTGTTGTCACTGATGTTGGTTATGTTCCTTAGTAATGCAGGGTTGCTAAGCTGTCATCTGATGACTGTTTGTTTTCCCATGCACTTACCTGGCCACTCCCTGCTCACAGCTCTGGACACACCTCCTCAACATCCACTCACCTCACCTTGTTGTCCCCAGCTGCAACCACTCTACTTATTAGGCACTCAGCATCTATACTCCTCTCCCACAGTCTTAGTTGTTGGTTCATTGCTCATGTTACCACGTTCATCGCTTTGTGTAACTGGACTACCTTACCTGTTTAGTTCCTGGCTCTTTGTTCCATTTGTATTATCTCGTGGACTGTTACACCATGGACAGCAACTAAAGCAGCTGCTGAGGATATGCAAGACTACACGGTAGACTCATAGAATTTGAACAGCATTTCTAAAACACATTAGACTCTCATTTTCCAATGGAATCACTCAGAGCGAAAAGTAAATTACTTATTGTTTCCTGCACATTATGGCTAATTACATACTAATATCTAATTAGTGATCAGTGATGCTACAATATCACACAAAAATAAAACCATACCAGTGCAAAGTGCAGCACATATATAATCACAGACATTGTTGTGCTGTTTTGATGCTGTGCTGTTGCTGTTTAGAGCTGAATATGTACTATACTAAAATACTTAATCTCTCACCACTGGGATAAAATGATGGGTCTGCTCCTTATTCACCCATTTCTATGGTGAATCATGGTTTTATGATTGATTGTTAATGGCTTTTTTTCCAATCATTCATACACACAAGTTAAAGTGAACATAATGAATGCTGAAAATGAGATGTTGCTGTGCTTTCTAAGAGAGTGCTATCATGTGGGAAGTCTAAGACAGGATCTGTGATCTGAACACAGCAACGTTATGCTGATTACCTTCTTCACACTGCTTCCGTTGATAGTTAGTAGTCTCTAGTGTGTATGTACATTACTGATGCACAGTACACATACTTTTTGGGCCAATATTAACATTATGATGTGAGTAGGTCTACCTCTTTTATATATTTCATTATTGTTGCTGATGAGTCATTAGCTGTTGTATCATTAGTTAACTTAATGATGCAGTCAGTGCTGCAGTCATATGTCGGCAGGGTGAACAGAAGTGGGTTCATCACACAGCCCTGGGGAGTGATGGGGCTTAGTGTGGTGATGCTGAAGATGTATCTGGACTGACTGCAGCTTACCAGTGGAATAAATCCAGAACCCAGTTGTAGAGGGGGGTGTGAAGGCCTCACTGTCTGAAGTTGGGGGAAGGCCATTAAACACATCAACTTCTGCATAGACAGTATCCTGGAACATAAGCACCCCTGTCACACATCTGTGAGAGCTTGGATTCCCTTTCACTAGTGCTGTGTGTCTCTGCTGTCAGCAACATCACCACTGATTTTTGGTGCATACATCTGTTCTGTTTGGCTTCTCTGATACCATGTGACAGTAGTTGTTGCTGCTTCACGGACTGTTTTCAGAAACACATCTTCTCTGCTAGCCGTTGCTTCTCGTTTGATCTTGTAGTGATGGTTATAGTAACTATAATATCATCATTACACTTGATGTAGGGTGTTTTTATATATATTTATATAAATTTTTTAAAATTCAAGTGGATTCACTGAAGCAATAATAAAAAATCTGAGTGGCATATAGACCGCTAGAGTTAACAGTCGTGACCTCCCTCGTCAATAGTACAACCTGCATTTTATGAGTAAGAGCACAGTGTATGGACACAGTGACAGCACATCCCATTAAACTGGGACAAATAAAGGTGAAGTAATTTTATTGTACAACTCTCACTAGGATTGCCTTTGTTAAATCCTGGATAAATTACAGGATACACAATTACTGGGTTTGCTGAATAAACACACACAAGTGCGCTCACACACAGACATTGCGTTGCAGTTTAACTCTGTATTCTGTCACTTTATGTGAATGTCCAGTGAGTCGTAGCCTCATTTCCAACATTTCTAGCAGCATAGCACTTTATGTTTTATTTATGAAATGCATGATGCATAGTGTCCAAATTCTAAACAGAAAATCTGTACTAAAATTTACAGAATAATGAACACTGGCAACTCTATGCTGAACTTTCCATACTTTCCATTACTCACTCTTTTGTGTAAAACTTTTTATTCCATCACATTCCACGTCCCTTTGCCCTTTTTTTGGAACTGTTTGCCCACACCTGTTTTCTTTGTTGTCTTTGTACCTCTTTGGGCTTCTGTCTTACCTTTAAGTGACTGAGCTGGCCAAGCTACAATCACAAATAATATCTGGCTGCTACTTTTTTCTTTTTTAATAATTGTTACACTATCAGGAAGAAGGCCTGGGGTCATTGTCTTGATGCAAAATCAAGTTATTGCAAGCTATCAGTTGTTGCCAGGAGGCAATAGTATGCCCTTCAGTAAGGAGTGGTATCCATGCTCACTAAGAATGCCTTGCATACAATGCAGATCGCCCACTCTCCCATTTCCACAACATTTCCCAGATTATCACGTCTCCTCCTCAATGCTTTAGTACTGAGGGGCAGGCATCAGTTACCTTGTTAGCTTTGGCAACTCTGGCCCTGAGGCCAGCTGACCTGAGTCTCCTACACACACACTCCATTTGCTTATGTTTAATTCAACCATGCAGCCCAATTAGCAGCATCTGGTTCTCAATGAGGACACTCATAAATGCTCCCCTGTCCTTTTGGACCTACTTTTGCATTTCTTCCATTCTGAGCTCAGCTAGGACCTGTACTATTGATTCAATACCACACCCGAAACAATAGTACAGTTAGCACCGGGAGCAGCAGCAACGCATGCTGTATCAAACAATGAAGAAGAGAGAGAAAATGTCAACAACCCACAGGCTGTTCAAATAACAGAAGGTCTTAGTCAGTATATTGGTGGTTGAAAATACCAGATTCTGCTGGAGCCCAGGTTTTGATTCCCAGCCATCATCACATCATTGGCACTGTCTTACCAAAAGTATATGATAGCCTGCAAGATGCAGCCTTTAGCCTCTCCACTAATATTTAGACCAGCAGTGTCTCTCCACTGTCTTTCATCAGTTTCACAGCACAGTGTGTCCATGAGCATTTTACTCTCAAGCAAGTCATATCAGAAGAAAACAGTTCTGGGGTTTGGATACCAGCCAAGCCATAGCGGGCGTATTTGACCATATGCTCTAGATGTGGGCTGTTCTGTTCATGATATGATATGATGCCACTGATACAGGCCGTGGATGCCTGCACCATACCAGTGGCATCCATCTGCACTGCTTTGCTCATTAGCTGTAACCCGACAACCATGGCCACATACTGCATCTCCCTCAACTTTGTTGCAGGTTTGACAGTGTCAGAGGCATGATAATAGTGTTAACTGTGATGGACAGAATTTCTAAGAATTTCACTTCATAGCTTGGTAGTCTGCGGGAGCACTTGGACTAAGTAAAAGTGGGGTATGCAGCAATATCTACACATCTACAATATTTACAAGTGCCCACACAAACACACTGACTTACAGAGTCAGTCTGGGTCAGTATCCAGTCACAGAAGGCAAACAGAATAACAGGCTGGAGAGTCACTACCTAAAAGCAGAGTGCTTATGAAGAGGCTCTTCTTCTTAAATAGTCTTGTGTTGACTCTGAGAAGAAGCGTGTTGAATGAGCAAGCGGATCTGTAAGATTTTTCAGTTTATTTGTCCCAGTAAAATATAATTCACATGCCATTTAAACAGTTCATCAATCAATCATCTAATTCTGTTAAGGGAGTACTGGAGCCAGCTGCCATGTGTGTTAGACACACACCACCCACAGGGGAGGTATGTACAGCATATCAAACTAGGACAGACTTGAACTTTATGTATTCTGTATTGTGAAAATGTGTTTTAGAAAAACAGATTACAAACAGGGACCTTTAAACATGTCAGTACCAGCAAGTAAGATTTACCTGCCTTTATTTTAATATACTGTATTTTCAAACACCTTAATTGTTAAAACATCCTAAGGTGGTAGTCGGCATCTTTTGCTTGTGCTTTTTAACTAAACATCCTATAATGAACAGACTCAAATGAAACAGGAATTGGAGGCATGTTGAGTCTGAACTGTGTGAGTGAATAGCATCAAAAGTGGCACTGTATGTGGACGTGCCTCTCGCCTCGTACAAAGAAGAAAAGCAGTAGAGAATAACTTACATGGTGACGCCACAATGCAAACAAAACAATAGGTTTGTTGAGTGCCTGATGTGCAGGAAAAATGTTGACTGAAAATGCAAAATACTGGATGTTTGCCCAAGGTGTTTGAGCAACAAGTAAATAATCATACATTGTACTCATGATGATAATTTAGCCCCAAATTTGTTTCTCCATGGTTAGTTACTATTCACAAGTGTTGCTAGTTTGCTTGCTGCCCTGTTTGATTCTCTTATTGTGCATTGGACACCAATGGAACAAACAACTAACCAAAACATTTTGGTTAGTCATTCAAAGCAATTCTTGCCTATTTAAATAGCTTAGATTATCAAAATAGAACCAAAACACACTGATTTCCTGTCTCTAGATGTTTGTTTCTAAAGATAATGCCTTAATAGAGTGGCATATTTTTAGCAATGTTAAAGCAGTTGTAGTTTACCCATTGGCGATTTCATGTAGGCTATTCAATGACCCTTTGTGGTTTAGGTGTGTTGTATGAATATGCAAATGAGTGTAGGCAGACAACCTGAATATCAGGGTCTGCTGCAGAAAACCTGCAACCTGCTCAATTGCATATCTGTATTACAGGCTTATACTGTGGATGTGTTTGATGGGAGTCATTGGTCCATGTGATACAGAAGAGAGACACCTGTCAGTCTGCTGAATGGACATGTAATTTATTCCCTAGTCTACTGCATGTCAGTTCTGCCAGCTTTTAAATTGCTCTGGTTGCTGTCCTGAGTGCAGGAAAATGTTCGGCTTAAGAAACAGTGAGAAAACATGTGCTGGGCCTGAGTATATGTGACTATGCTCACATTCAAGGGCCCATTACTGTGTAACTGAAGCATCTGTGTCTGTTATCTGTTCGAGAGCTTGGAAAAGCAATTAATGATGGACTCCCAGGAAAAGGGTTTAGGAGAACTAAGCAAATTGATTATGTGCATAATATAACACACTGTAGCTTAAATTATAACCGTCTAGAGACTGTAGAGATCAAGTGGAGGCCGTCACCTGAAAGGAAAGAGACACCCAGCAAGCGCTAGCACTAGAGCTGGTAATTATACATATTTTGTCAGTTCAGAAACACTGACAGAAATGCACAATGAACCATTTTATTGGCAATTTAAACTCTTATGCAGCTGAGTAGCTCACAAGATAATGTCCATAATTATGGCCAATCACCATTTTGGACTAGCTAGGTAGAGCATATTTTCCACAATGGATTTCTAACACACTCGTTGCTTTGAATCTTGGATGAGTCTTTAACTAAACCAACTTTAAGGCCAAAACCTCATCACTATCTTGTGGGTCCAAAAGAGATATAACTATCCATCCATCCATCCATTTTCCAAACCACTTCGTCCCTGTAGGGGTCACAGGTGTGCTGGAGCCTATCCCGGCTGTCATCCAGGTGAGAGGCAGGGTACACCCTGGACAGGTCGACAGTCCATCGCAGGAGATATAATCATATAACCTCAATTCAACCTAAAATAATTAAGGTAATGACTCACACTAAAGTCACAATGTTAAAGTTGAACATTTAAATGTATTATATCTTTTGTCCTTTTCATAATACATTGTTATTCTATCTTTTGCATTTGTTGAGTGAAATATGGTTAAAAAAAAACAAAAACAACAAAAAAAAATAAGACAATAAAATCCTAATCTTTAGACAAAACATCAATATTTGTGCAAATTTACCACTTTGCAGTGCATGAAAGGTCTTTGTCTAAATCTCATAACAAGAAAACATTTGGCAAAATCTCTGCCCAGGATTTAGACTCAAAATTCACCTTTAAAATGTAATCATTTGTTCCTTCAACATTATCTATCTATCGAAACCTTTTCAACAACTGGAACAACTTACAAATACTAAGCTCTGTAAACTATGAATTTCTATGGAATGCTATTTGGGAATAAGCAGTTAGTCATTAGGCTCCACTGAAACCTTTCACTTAATGCCTCAATGATGGAGAGAGTAGCAGAGTGACTCTCAGTGTGTGAATGATGCTTTCTCATCTGAATGATGACATCCCTCTCCACCATATTTTGAAGCAGTACTTCATCATTCTAGTCCAGCAGCAGCTTCCCACTGGGTTGACAATTTCTATTAGATTAAAATAATTAGAACAGCACAGCTAAAACCAAGTCAAAATTGTGTGTGTGTTTTTCTGTAATCTCCATTGAATGGTTACCATGGAAACAAAAGAAAGAGCTGTTTATTCAGCAGTGCATCCAAGGTCACCTTATTTGAAAACCATCCAGTTATGTGCTTCTAGTGCATGTAGTTAAGCATGTGCTCTTATGAATGAGGCTTAATGATGCTAATCACTGTTTATGTTGCACTGTGTACCAGCATCACACTCACTAAGAGCAATCATGTTCAGTGTTTGTACAGTCTCTTTCAATCTGTATCAAAGTCACTATGTGGAGAAAGCTTTGCTTCTCTGACTACTTTCAGTTGTGTATGATAAATGTGTATGCTGCTACAGTATCTCCACCACCTGTCACCTACAGTGCTTTTAATTTTTAAATGATGGTTTCATTTACTAAAGGAAAAAAAACATTTTCAAATTAAAACCTTCCAAACCTGCCTGGCCCTATGTAAAAAGGAATTGCCCCCTAAACCTGATAACTGGTTGTGCCATCCTTGGCAGCAACAACTGCAATCAAGCGTTTGCAGTAACTGGCAATGAGTCTTTCACATTGCTGTGGAGGAATTTTAGCCCACCCTTCCTTCCACAATTGTTTTAATTTAGTCACATTGTAGGGTTTTCATACATACATAAGGTCATGCAGCATCTCAGTTGGAATCATTCAGAGGTGGACTTGCTGCTTGAGGTCACAAACTGATGGCTGAACATCCTCCTTCAGGTAGAGCACATGGCAAGGAACTTGACCATCACACTACCACTACCA
Source organism: Helostoma temminkii (assembly GCA_900302695.1). NCBI lineage: Eukaryota > Metazoa > Chordata > Actinopteri > Anabantiformes > Helostomatidae > Helostoma > Helostoma temminkii. The sequence continues at coordinate 17,441 of OMLM01000484.1, forward strand.
TGTCTGACATAGGGTGACCCTTCCTGCTTTTAAAACAGCTGCTCTGCGCTGTGTCCAAAATCCACCCATTCTCATTCCACTGATGTTCTGGCACCAGAGAGCACTGTCTGTGACACATGGTCCCCATTAGAGATTGAGATGGCGATATGAAGAGAAACACTTAGTTGTTCATCCTTATTAAAAGACCTGCTCAAATGTGAGCGCCTCACCTGCAGCATAATTCTCACACTCCTCAGCATAAAGGGGGAGATTTGTGGTCATTTCTTTACAAAGCTGTTTGCCATTTTCTTTCTGCTCTGTTTGTGTATGCCTGAACCTGATCTGCCTGGTTAAAACCTCCTCTCCCGTGGATCTGGATATCTGTTCTTCCTCACCACTCTTAGAAAGAATTCAGCTGAGGTATTTGTGTCTCGCTCTCTTGTGTGTTTGTGATTTTATATATGCCCTGAAACATTCTGAGCTCAGCTAGGACCTAAACAGGACTTACCTTCAAACCTGGAAGCCATCAGCCACCTGGACCAAGAAACTCTTCCTGTCTCTTGTGTCTCTCCAGCTGCAAACTACCTACATTCAGGTTAATGTCGTTACCTTTTGTTATAGGATGAAAATGTAACTCACTTCTCTGTGCCAAGGACCTTGATCCATTCACAGTGCAAAAGGAGAAGAGTCCATCCGCTCCTCTCCAGTTTCCTGTGTTCCATCACCAGGCCTCCTCTGCCTTTGCTTTTAATAAACATATTTTAATCTAATCTGATCTTGCCTGTCATCTTTGAGTCCTAAGTTCATAACACACTCTGAGCTGCATGTAGGTTTTTGTCCATGTTCTCCTGTAACATATGTATGTTTTTTTTTATTGGGACGTCTTATCAGTACTCATCATTCAATAGTAATGTGGCAGCAAATGTCTACATCATTTCATAAAGATCAGTGCTTGGATTACACTGATTACATCAATTAAACATCCAGTATCAGATCCAACATCAAATGAGAGACACTGAGCTGATAACTGCCTCTAATGGCTGCTTAACTATCTGTTAGTGTTTCAAATTATAGTGAGGGTGGTGATGGACATCTGTAAATTGATAAGACAGTTCTGGGATATCAGTATTGACTTGAAACATCAGGGACAGGTCAGGGATACATATGAAGTGAATACATGCAGAGTTCCTCTAATATTTTAACCTCCTTAAAGTGTCTGTGTATACAGTACATCACAGAAAGCAATTCTTGTGAGGCCAGTGTCTGAAGCAATATCATTAGGAAACAATTCTTCCCTGAAACTGTAATGGCTTTATTTATAATGTTGGCTTTTTGCCTTAAAATGATAACTGGGGCCAAGCCATGCATTAACTAATCATTTTTTATAACATCATTATTGCCCCTAAGCACATGTATTGATACAAAATGTACTGGCTATGCAACAAATGGCTGCAGCAGAAGCTTTAAATTTAATATTATTACTGTTCTGGCAGCCAGGATTCTAACACATAATCTGTCTAATGTAAGACACATCATCGTCCACTTTAAGACACTATCAACAATAAATACCTTCAATACCACCTCAGTTGTTTAAGATTTCATATATTGACAGCTAGGGTATGTGTGATCTGAAGGGTTAAATGTGATTACAATACCATGAGCATGGTGTGCTGGATGGATGTACTAGTCTGGTTTAAGGAATCATGTTGGAACTTGATTGCAGAGGTTTGGGGTTAGTGAGGTCAGCAGTGGAAAGTTCCTAGGTCATTCAATACAGGTTCATGTGATAGGTACTTATCAGATTATGACATAAAACATGATGAGCTAAACTAAAATACAACACTGGCTAAAGATTAAATCATTGTTTGTAAATCTTTATTTCTATGCGTACTGTAGTGCTGGGTAGTTCCATTGAAAATTATTTATATTAATCATTTAATTATAATAAAGAATCATGTTTTATGAACTTATATGAAAATGCCTTTACTTGTAAACTAACCTCTTAACTAGTAACTAAAGCTCTCAGATATATATCTTGCTTTTGTACCTCACTTGTAAGTTGCTTCAGATAAAAGCATTTGCCAAATAACTAAATGTAAATGTAGAGTGAAATGCACAATATGTCTTTGATTTGTAATGGAATTCAAACACTAACTATATATAAAGTTGGAATAACTTTGTTTGATGGTGGATGGTCTTTCCCAATAATAATGTAGGAGGCAAACATGTAGAGTTGATCCAATTAACCTGGTCCAGTCTCTGTAATTAAATGTTGTGATCAGTAGTTATGAATGAAGCACTGAGATCTAACAAGACCTGTGTAGAGAAAAGTCCATTGTCTAAAGCTGAGAGAAGATTGTTAGTGGATCCTACTGGAGCTATTTCTGTACTATGGTGTTCTGTAAATCCTGACTGGAAATCTTACACATCATACAGCTTTTTCCAGGTGGTCACATAATTGCTTTTGCAGATTTGACATGAGTCTATAATAAACAATTATTATAAATATCCTTCATAATTTCACATTGGATTTTTGCTTTTAATAAAAGTGCCTTTAAAGATTTGATGGAGCTCCACAGTCATCATGAGGACAGCTGGATTACTCAGCAGGATTTTAGCTCTAACACTCTGACTCATGTTTAGAGAATCAGTTGATAACATAAATCCAGACTGTCACTGTGTGTGAAAATAGAAATAACGAATGAAAGTTACAGTATTAAGTCTCTCGCTCTCAGTGCTAAAAGAAACCTAGGGTTGTCTTTATTTGATTCTAGCTTTACAGAGAGCTTTTCTATGTATTGTTAAAGTGCCTTTCCAAGCTGGGCTACAATTGTCTAAATTAGTGGAATTCATTATTGCATATTTATGCAAACATTTCCTCTAAAACATTTACTGTTGAGGGCGGCAAGGTGGCGTAGTGGGTC
>OMLM01000485.1:0-21773 GCA_900302695.1 Helostoma temminkii
GGGGGCCTGCCCGGGCGGCGCGGGGACCGGAGTGTCCAAGAAGAGCGAAACATTGGGGCCTGCAGGCACGTCCCTGGAGGGACAGCTGTTAACCAGTGAGTAACATTTAAAGTAAGACGAGGCCTTGCACGGGGCGGCTGAGTATTACTTTACTTTTGGGCCTTGCGGGGCTTTGTTAAAATTTAGCCCGAGGATTCGCGGAGGCCTCTTTTCTCCAAAACAATGTTCGCCTGCAAAGTGAGTCTGTCCTGCTGTATGCAACTAGCGCGTTTTTTCTCCTTAGCTGTCCTGTGAACACGTTTGTCTTCAGGTAGTGTTACTTAAACTTGTTAACAGCAAATAACATTAGCCATGCTGTTGCAGCTCACATGGAAGAGGCCTGCTGTTTTTGTATGACAGCTGTGAGTGGGCAGACGTTAACGTTAGCTAACTGTAGCTATTAGCCAGCTAATGTTAACCTTAGTTAAACTAATATTAAACTTATTCTTCAACAGAATTAAAAGTGCCTCGCATTGTCTTCGACGAGACACGATCCGTTTTTGTACCAGTGCCGTTAGTTTTACTCCAGTTTAGCGTTGTTACTGTGAAAAGTAGTGTTGTTTAGTTTTGTTTGCTAACATTAGCATAGCTACCCTAGCTGTTCACGGGGCATTGTTCGCTTTGTATTGTGGCGTTTCTCCGATGTAAACAAGCAGCTAATAAACTTTTAGAAGCACCACAACTGTTAAAAAGTACATGTGTCCACGTTAGGCTCCGTGGAAACGATTAGTTATCACCAACCATGTGTTGTCGAAAGATATAGTTGATATCCAGCATAGTAGCTCACTCTGAAGTTGTGAAGTGTTTACATGCTGTCTAATTAGCTCTTTGATTAGCCAAGCAAAGCCTCAGTTGTTCTGACACTGACATGAATTATTTACCTTCTGACACTTTAAAGTACAGAAATGTCTCTCATGTCAGGCTAGTTAGTGTTTCCTAAACATTGATTTCCTGTCATCCACAGTCCCAGGGATGGAGGGAGCGACCCTGAGCGATGCCAATCTAACCAACTCTTACTTCAGCAGCAGTTTTATTGGGGTCAATGGGTTTGGCAGCCCAGCAGAGTCTAAATACTCCATGATGCAGGTAAAAACGGCAGCTAAAATATAATCAGTTGCATAACAGTAACAAAACTGCTTTTAAAATGGATGTGCTGATTGATTTTTAAATTTTGATTCCAAGGCCTCAGTTAAACTGAGGCGCAGCATTAGATATTGCAAAGATTTTCATGTAGTTAGTAGTTATATAGTTTTCACATATTTTATCATAACATTAATTTATTGATAAACATGCGCACACTGGAGTGCCAAACTAAAACACTTTTTTTTTCGTGCTCTCTGTAGCGAATGACAACCAGCAGCAGCTCTCCCAGTCTCCTCAATGATGGTGCCAAGAACTTCAGCCACAGCACTCATGGTAAGGCTCCTGCAGCGCTCCGTGGTACAGTAATCAGCACTCATCCACTGTGTATTGAAGGCAACACTGCTCAAGTCCCACATTTTGATCTTCCACAGATCCAGTGAACTCCCCAACGTCCTCACTGTTCAGTGATTTTGGTGCTCTTAGCATTTCTCAAAGGAGAAAGGTGCGCAATCATGCTTCTGGTCAAAGTTCTCAAAGTACTTTTAAAGTTCAGTTCTGTAGTTTTGTATGAAAAGATACTTGAAAGTTGAAGTAGGAAAAATTCCTCTTTGTATTTATTGCCTCTAACAGGCATTGGTATAGTTCTTAAACATTTTTCCTGCCCTCCACCAGACTCCTAACCCAGCAGCAAGTGAGTTCATTCCTAAGGGAGCTCCACGCATGGCCACTATGGCTCAGTCGACTGTCCAGGCCTTCCCTTTGCCTCTCTGCCCACATCCTGGCCTCAGTAGCTCTACAGCTGCTGCACTTGCACCAGGTGAGTCTTTAAAAGGAAGCAGTGTTGCATCTACTGTGTCCCATTTTTCTACATGGCTCAGTTTTGTTTTCCATATTTAGCTTTCAAATTGCATAGTTCAGCAAGTTAGGGGATTCCCTCTTTAATATATCACTACATGTGCTTCTGTTGAAACTAAAGCAGATCTCTCTTGGTTTAGTGTTTAGATGTTTTGTGTGATTTCAGGTACGCCATTGTTTATTTTTCTTTGAGTATTATTTATTCTTGTTTTCAATTTTAGGAATGTCTCTGTCTGCGGGTTCTTCTCCTCTTCACTCCCCAAAAATTACACCGCACACCTCACCTGCTCCTCGTCGCCGCAGTCATACCCCAAACCCCGCCAACTATATGGTGCCCACCACTGCATCCGATCAGGGCACTCACATTATTCAGAAAGAGACTGTAGGAGGGACCACCTACTTCTACACAGACAACACCCCGGCACCACTGGCTGGGATGGTATGTGCTGCTCTACCTAGAATTGGGAATACACTAGAAGACTGTAAGGGCCTTATCCAAACATATAAAGGTGGAACGAGAATAAAACAAGCAATAAAACTGCATTCAGAGGGTCATTCAAGTACATTTTTTGCACACTACCTAATGCTTCAGTTTGCAGACGGCCCTATTTTGTGACAACAGTTCGAATCCTACAGTCATTGTGGCCATGTAGGGTTTATTATTGGCTTTTAATAGCATTGTTAAGAGCCTAACACTTCGTCCTGGTTAGTTTTGTTACATCACATTCATTTATGTATGTTTAAGATGCTACTTGAAAAAGTAACACATGTATAATCAAACTGGTTTTCATTTCTCAATAAATAGGAAGTTGTTTTTTTTTTTCTGGTTACATTGCAGGTGTTTCCTACCTACCATATCTATCCCCCCACTGCGCCCCATGTGGCTTACATGCAGCCGAAAGCTAATGCCCCGTCCTTCTTCATGGCTGATGAGCTCCGACAGGTATTACCCACTTGCGCTCCCTCTTTTTCACTAAACACCCCTCTTGTCTGGAGGTAATGTCTGATGTGATGCACTTTTGTTTCACTTTCAGGAGTTGATAAACAGACATCTCATAACAATGGCCCAGATTGACCACTCAGAGAACCCAGGTAAAGGGTTATAAACAATAAATAAATAAATAAATATGTTTACAGCCCATAAAAATGCATTGTTTTGAAGAGATAGTTTAAAGTCTGTGTTGTTGATTCTATCAAGTACCAAACCATCTTTTGCTAAAGCAAAGGGTAAGTGTACCTTGTAGTTAATTTCCTAATATTAGTGTGTTGAAATATGGCTTTTGTGGTCTCTGTGGGTTTGACTTCCAGTTGCCCATTTTCTTTCTCCGTTGTCAGACTCGTTAGTGTGCCAAAAATGTGAACCAGCAAGTTATTTGATGATGCAAATGTTAAAGCAAATTGATAATGTGATAGGTTGAGTTTGGGTCAAAACTAAATGAACTGTGACCTGGAGCCTAATTGAAGTGGTTAGATCTCTTTGATCGTGCATCTGTACAGCAGCGTGTTCATACACCGTGTGTGTGGTTATTTTAATGTCGAAACTGCATTTGTTTTTGGCAGATGTACCATCTGAGGTGGACAGCTACCACAGCCTGTTCCCACTTGAACCCCTCCTCCCTCCAAACCGCATGCAAAAGACCAGCAACTTCAGCTACATCACCTCCTGCTACAAGGCTGTGAACAGCAAGGATGACCTGCCTTACTGCCTGAGGAGAATACATGGTAAGAGAGAGAGGGATACGAAAATAATTTTCAAATAAGCATAACACAGGTACCACAACACCAAAATGACCAGTTGGACAAATGATGTAATCATATTGAATAATAGGTTGACATTATTTAAGAAGTGTGAAAAAACAAGCAACTCACTGACATAATTGCTTCTTTCAAAAGTGTATGTATTTGTTTTTTTTTTTTTTTGTATAGTGATGGCAGTGACGTAATCTTATGTAATTTTTTGAAGATAACGTCAACCAAGTTCATGCACAGGCAATAATGGAGTAGACATAACGCATTACTGTTGTGTATTAAAGACAAACCAATTAAAGATTGTATGTTTATTTTTTTTGTTATTTTTGATGAGTCTTCTCTCAGTCTTGTCTTCTCACCTCCTGACGCTGCTGTTATTGTATTTAAAGTTGGCACAGAATGATGTGCAAGCATAAGATAATCAGTGGTTAAATATTAATTTCTAAAAGCCTTTATGTGTGTTGTGCTTTAAAATGTGTCCAGGTTTCCGCCTTGTTAACACCAAGTGCATGATGTTGGTTGACATGTGGAAGAAGATCCAGCACTCAAACTGTGTAACACTGAGGGAGGTCTTCACCACCAAGGCCTTTGGAGACCACTGTGAGTAGTGTGTACAACCTATTCATGCGAACAACAAATGTGTGAATTCGATTGTTTTTCTCGCAGACTTACAATTTCCTAGTTTAGATTGTATTTAGCTTTCTTTCTTTCAGATATTTTTCTATTTAGCAAAAAAATGAGTAAGAATAATGTGCTCAACTGGCTGCTAGAAACTATGAATTTATAATTCTCACATTTAAGATGATGAAGAAAAACACTTAAAGGCGGGTATACACTATGATTTTGGGCTGTTGCAAATGAAAGATCACCAAACGTGACAAAACCAATGGTTGTGGCTCAAACACAATGGTCTTATGTCGCACCTTGAGTGAGGTTTAAAGACAGTGGTTGTCATGATCTTACAACCAAAGATAACCTAGGACAAAATTATGACAGTGTCAGAAATTTTGAATGACTGTGTCACCGTGTGACTGCTGCTATGACCTGCTACTAGCCAACAAATTGGAAAACTGCATGAAAAGAAACATGTGAATTCACTGTTTACAACTGAAGCGGTGCAAATATCGACAATAACGTTTTATTGACCTGCATTGTAGCTCAAGATTCAGTAGGTGTTGCCATTGTACATTCTGCAAACCTGAAAACTGATGTACCCAAATTTATTAGATCTGTGGTGCAGTAAACTTATAAGACTTCTGAAATCTTACCTCCTGAATTAAGGGAGTACAATGTACAGACAGTATGTTCTTTCTGAGCTATAACTCTTGACCTTTTCTTTTCGCCTTAGCATTGGTGTTCTCTTATGACTTTCATGCGGGTGCAGAAACCATGTTCAGCAGACACTTCAATGACCCAGCAGCAGACTCGTATTTCACCAAGAGGAAGTGGGGTGAGTGAGTCTTTCCACTCTTCCTCCTTGACACTAAAATACACCCCGCACTGCCTCTGATGCCCCCCTGCACCCTTCTGCTTTGCACATTTTAAATTGGTATTTGTTTACTAATGAGGTCACTAGCTCAAGTCTATTTGGATTAAGCATGTTGACTGTGTGTGGTTGGTCTGATGTATGCTGTGTATGTCAAACCACTTGGTTGATTTAAAATAAACACACATTTTTACAGTGTTTTAATGTCTGAAATCAGGGCGTTTTGATGCTCCAGAGGATCTAAGTATTTAAATATTTGTTTGTAATACACGTCGCAGTTGCCATGTACTTGTCCATACAAGGACAGACTTGGGAACGTAAAGGAAACTGTGGCTGAAACTGATCTTAGGACAGGTGGCATATGAATACCAAGGAAGCAAAACCATTCAGACCATTTGTGTTGTGTAGTCTGTAGAAAAACACTAATAACAAACCACTGTATGAATTGCATCTGTAGAGCTGATGCACAGTAGAACATCCTTGACTATAGAGGCAACATGTATTTCTGAATTCACCTTTAAGCCAGCTCTGGTATTCTCTGTGTGACATTGTGGCTTTAGTTGTGCGGCACACACCCTAGCACTCTTTGCCTTATTCTGTTACCCAATCTCATGTTGATGGTAGGTGTTACAGCATATTGTGTATAGTAAAATAAGGTTCTGCACAGGCAGTAAACATAACTTACAGGAACAGTGAACTGCCTTTCAGCATTTATTATGTAGCTTCCAGAGCAGAAATAGGCACCATAAAGTAGTTAATAGCATTTTTTAAAAATATCCAAGAGAACAAGTTTCACAGTTACAAGGATTTTATTTTTATGAATGTAAACTGAATATGTTGGAGGTTATTGGAGTGGTATCCAGGAAATATGTAGCATTTAAAGACTGCGATGTTTGAAATCACAACTTTGAGATGTGGCTTGTCAGAAGGATTGCTGAGGTAGTTGTCAGTTTGAGGTTCAGTTCACAAGTCATGTCTAACTCTACAGATGTTTATCTGATAAAACATCTCTCCGTGTGCAGGACAACATGAGCCCCCCCCTCCACGGCAGCATGCAGGTCTGCTCCCTGAGTCTCTGATTTGGGCCTACATTGTGCAGCTAAGTTCTGCCCTCCGCACCATCCACACTGCTGGCCTGGCCTGTCGTGTCATGGACCCCAGCAAGATTCTCATTACTGGCAAGACCAGGTATACACACACATTTAAATTCCTCAGCAGACAGTACATCATTCAACATGGGCACATACATGTCAAGTTGAAAACCTATCCCACATAACTATAAATGGATGTGTACGTAACATGATTTTCAGTTTCCAACTGAGAGGATGTATGTATGACTTAACTGCAAGTACAGTAAAAAAGTACTTTCAGCCTATGCTTCCTTTTTGTAGAACCCTGGGATTGTTTACACACATTTTTATTATTTGTATATATATACTAATGATGATAATCGTATCTCTGCAGGTTACGGGTGAACTGTGTTGGCGTGTTCGATGTCTTAACGTTTGACAACAGTCAGACCAATCATCTTGCTCTAATGCCGCAGTACCAGGTACTTTTTACGATGTCGCTTGCTTGTGGTCCACTGTGGTTACACTTATTTTTAAAATGGGAACTTCTTACATATGTGTACTTCTGTGTGTGTGTTTTTTATCATGTAGCAAGCAGACCTAGTGTCACTGGGAAAGGTGGTGCTGGCACTGGCATGTAACTCGCTGGCTGGAATTCAAAGGGAGAACCTGCAGAAAGCCATGGAGCTGGTGTCTATCAACTACTCTTCAGACCTCAAGAACCTCATTCTGTAATAAAGGGAGAGGGGTGTGGCACAAAGCAGTATAGCTTCTGGGTTTTGTCACACTTTGCATAATCTTAAGACATAATTGAAGGTCTTTATTGAAGTTGGCCACAGGCCATAAAACTCTGCACCTGGCTTGGGTTTTGACGGTGACCTTGTACTGTGACAATGTCCTCATATTGCTCATAGCGTGCGATGGTACTTGCAGCAACAGGTTTCCTTTTTTTTTTTTTTTCTTTCTTTGAGGCACACAGCACTACATGCACACAGACATGAGACAGCATTCATTGCAATAATGATAAATGCATGCATTTAAATTTTTTGTCTTTTTCCAAATTTGCATTTGTAGGAACTGTCAGTATGATAAGTGACGCTTTGAAATTGTGCTTTGGAAAATGTTGTCCTTCTGTGACCTCTTTTTGTTTTGCAACATATTTTTTTTTAAGCGGTGCTTATATTATCACTTGTATTATCACTTGTATAGCTGGTTCAAGACATAATCGTTAATGTCAAAATGCGTATTATATTTTGAAATGAAAAAACATGTATATGACACTGCTTAGCTGTATTTGAGCTTTCCTATTCACCTGAAGGTAAACAGACTTGTGTTGTGTATATGCAGGTATCTGCTGACTGAACAGTCACGTCTGCGCAGTGTCAATGACATTATGCCCATGATTGGAGCCCGGTTTTACACACAACTGGATGCATCGCAGATGAGGAATGATGTCATTGAAGAGGACCTGGCCAAGGTACATGAAACGTTCACATTCAGGAACTCTTGGCAGAAAGACATAAAGACCATGTTCGAATTGTATTTGGTACTCTATGCAAAACGAGTGATTATGCAGTATTCATTTCATATGGTTAGTGTTGCGTGGTGGTCAAAAATGGGACATGGGTTTAAAGGGAAGTTGTGTGCATGAGGGGTGTTTTATGATGAAGTATTGGCTTTGCAGCCTTGTTTTGAATTTGGTGTCCCCATGTTAGAGTGTGAATGTGTGAAGTAGCTGACTATCATCTCATCTTTGTTTCTCGTTTAAGCCCCAACTTCCCCTTTAGTTCCCGACTCTACATGTAGCTACAGCCAAAAGTTGTTAGTTGCTACTTCAAAAAGCAAGTAAGGATTCCTGCCTTTGTTAAATGTCCAGCAGTTCTAAGAGTTTGTTTTACAATCAATAGAAATGTAGAATTCAAGGGGAAGATGTCAGTACCTCAGGTTCACAGAACAGTTGGAGATTAGATCAAGGAAATGACAAGCCTGTAGTAGTAATAGGTAAGAGTGAAAAGGGGGGAAAACACAGGGTTGCATTTCTGGTCAAACCTGACTGTGACGAGTTGTCACTGTGGGTAGAGTGAGCATGTGACTGGAGTCTTTCCTGTTTGTCTGGTCATTTGTGCAGTACTTTTGTTGGCAAAAGCTTTAATAATTAATTAAACTTCAGTTTTTTATAAACTCTGTTTTAGGGCTGCAGTTGTAGCTGCATCATTGTAACATCAAAATAATTTTTTTGTTAAGCTTGATTAGAGTAGTGATTTATTTTTTGCAGGCAGAGTATAGTATGATTGAAGTTCGTATCCTATTGGACATTGTGTAGTGATGTAGCCCACATATTTCCATAGCCAGGATTTTGAGGTTATTGTTAATAAATAATCAGTATTAGATGTTTACATTTCTTTAAAGGCTTGTTTTTGCAGAGAAGCAAACATAATTTTGGAACTACTTTAGTAGTGACGTTTAGTGGATGTTGGTGGAAGCCAACATGAATCTGGTGTTTTTTGCAATAATTTTCACTTTATCCAACAGTGCAAAAAATGGTTGACAGGGTGAGACAGGCAGAAAGGAGGAAGAGAAAGGAGAGGCATGAGTAAATTAGATCTGCAGAGACATAAGGTGAGCTGTAAGTTGTTGAAATAATCTGACGTGGAGCCAGAAACATAGTTTTTGTCACATGTTCACTAGTTCAGTACAATACCCCCATAAACCCATAAATAAATTGATTAACCTCTTAATATAGCTGTTGAAATAAAATTTCGGTTGCTTTTGATATTTAGGAGCTTGCTGATTTTATCTTGGATGGAAGTTGTCCAATGTTGTCTTGGAATTTACTTAGTTTATCTGACATTAGACTGCATACAACAATAAATGCAGGTTCAGTAATAAGAACATGTCTTTTGGAACCTCTGCAAAACACTGTCCAGCACCGTGTACGGACACAAAATCAAGGAAAATCAAGAGAAATCAAGAGTTTTGGTGTCTGACTGGGTTCCCTTCAGGGATATGTAGCCTCATTATTGTAAAGGGTATTTTGTTCTTAGCAACTATTCTCAGATACATCTGTCTTTTAATAGTAGATGTGTTCTGTCTTCACTCACTAATTTCTCTGCATATTCATGTATCAGGTAATCATTTTGTTTATTTATATTTTATGTGTCAAGTCACTTCATAGCAGCAGCTTGATTTTAAAAAAACAAAAAGCAGTGCTTTTTACAAGTTGAATTTTACTTCTACAGCCTTTAGACACGGCAAACTTTCATTACCTGGTACCACATTCAAAGTTTGTTTCTTCAAGTCAAATTACAAATTATCCTACTGTATATAGTTTGTGCATATTATTGTGACTGCACAATTCTATCATTTTTGTTTTTCTTACATGCAGGAGGTGCAAAATGGCCGTCTCTTCCGTCTGTTGGCTAAACTGGGCACCATCAACGAGCGGCCTGAGTAAGTTGAACTTGTTTGAAGATTCGTTGATACATGTGAATTTTGTGTCTGTTTCTACTCTGTGACCTTGTGTTGTGTCAGATTTCAGAAGGACCCAACATGGTCAGAGACGGGTGACCGCTACCTATTAAAGCTTTTCCGAGATCACCTGTTTCACCAGGTGACAGAAGCTGGGACGCCCTGGATTGACCTCAGCCACATTGTCTCCTGCCTCAACAAAGTGAGTGAGCTTTCTAATTTTCTTCTGTGTTTTTTTATTTTTTTATTACGTCAGTAGTATTTAGATGTGCAGCTAGTTGATCAGTTCAAAATTAGCATGTTTCATGTGCACTAGCTAAAATGCAGTCTGTTGGCAAATGCTGACAGATTACGGAAAAGAGAGTAAGAGTGATTATCTCACAGCACATTGAAATAGTTTAGGTCATTGGTGTCACTGGTGATCCATTTAAATCAACCTCCATGGTTTGGCACCCATGTAAACCGCAGATTAATTGCCTTAACCATCATGATGTGACTTACAGCTTGATTACAACTGTTGCCTATTATAGCTGGCACAACAATCCATTACATCTTCACGCAGTGTTGCAGTAACTAGATGCAAAGTAGTTGTGTGGTCAAGTGAATGGCCCGTGCTAAAAGCATTTGACAGTAATGGTCAGTGGAGGAGTGGAAGAAGCCTCATGCATCATTTAATATATAATGATAACAAAAATGTTACAGTGTGTAGGCACTGTGCCACCTGGAAGACATTGAGAATGGCAGTACACTGAGCAAGGCCACACAAATCTGTGATACAATGCTGAGACTTTTGTGATCTGTCACTTTCTGCTTGTTTTGCCTAAGCAACAGTATATCTTATCAATCTCTAACTTAGCTTTCTTGAAGAAAACATGTTGTTTTTCTTTTCGCACCTCTGTTGTTCCTCTTTTCACTAGTGAAGTAAAAAGCTGGTTGAAACTGTGACTTTTTGTATTTCACACACTCTTTTAGTGAAATGCTTTATTAATATCTGCATAACTTCACGCTCTTTAATGACTTCACATACGCTTATCTGAGAAATACAAGTTAATCTGGGTGCACAATAGTTTAGAGAAGTACGAAAACTACATACTTGCTTACAATGTCGTCATTGAGCTAATCTGCTTATTATTTGAGGTTAATTATTTGGTGTAAAATGTATAAAATTTCAGATTGTCACTTTACAACTTTCTGTTAATTCAAGAAAAAGAGATTTTTGGTAAATTGGCTGATATTATCACAGAAATACATATTTATTTTGTTTTTCCTGCATCTTCCTTAGCTGGACGCAGGCGTTCCTGAGAAGATCAGCCTGGTGTCTCGGGATGAGAAAAGCGTCCTGGTTGTGACCTACTCAGACCTGAAGCGCTGTTTCGACAGTACCTTCCAGGAGCTGCAGGCTGCAGCCTCTGGCTCTCTGTAGCGCCCTCTTCAGGTCCGGGGTAGGACTGCCCGCACCTGGATCTTATTATTGCACTACAGTGGAGGACCAGGCTCATGGAGATGACATCAGAATGGCGAAGACAACAGGGCAGGGCTTCGTGAACCTCAGTCACATACACTGACCCTGTCCAGCAGGAAGGCTTTTTCTAAAGTGTATTTTTTTTAGGTTTCCTAAACCCCGCAGCTGAAAATCAAAAAAACAAAGGAAAAAAAGACAAACTGTGACGACTATGATGACATTTTTTTAGATTTGGGGAACAAAATGGAAAAACAAACCGTGAGGTTTTGAACTTTTTTCCTGCTTTTATTGTTTATTTCTACAGTCTGGGTTTATTTTTCTGAGGAGGATGCACTAAGATTTTAATTTTTTTGTTTATTTTTATTTTTATGGATTTGTGTGAGTGACCTACAGGGTGTACAGAGAGAGTTAAAGTCACACTCACAGACATAATTACAAGAGCAGACTCAGAATTAAATAACAGCAACAAAAAAAGAAATCCAGCTTTTCACTGACTGCATCTCTCTTCCAGCTGAAGAGCACACCCCTTCAACTGACGCACTAGGAGATGGGACACACCACTCAAGGCTTTTGTTGGGGAGAGATGGCATCTATTTGATGAAATGGGCCAGCAACCTTGGCTTTAGTTGTTGGTTCCCCCATCTGAAAGGACAAACCACTTGGGTGGATTTAAATGTTCTTAAAACTGGAAAAATCAGTGGATTTCTGACATTTTAGTTCAGGACATTGAGGAACATCAGGCTCATATGTGGGGGTGGGTGGAAATGTATGGACCGGGATTTTGGGGGGGATGAAATTTGGTTTCTGTTGGCACTGAGAGAGGGGTGTCTTCTCCTGATGCCATCTACCAAGTGTTTGTTACATATGCAGAAACCACCTGAGGATGGATAATTTGGGTTCAATTTTTCAGCACTTGGGTGTAGCCTGTGGGTGGGGTTTCTGTTGAGGTGGTGCCACAGCTGCCTCTTTATGGAATGTCCTTATTTGTCCCTCATCCATCCTCCCACCCTCACCACCCCCTTTTTGTCTCTCTCTTACTCCCCTTTTCTACCTCTCTTATCCCAAATTTCACTTCCCCTCTGGGGGCTTTCCCCCCTTCTATATTTGGAAAAAAGTGATGCTTTTTGTGATTTTTCTAGCTGGTTTTTCTCTTTGCTCAGCTGTTGTGCAGGAATGCATGATGGGAAAATGGGAGGGCAATTCGTTTTTGGCTCAGTTTAACTTTTATTATTCTGTGGACCAATTCCAGCAAGGGAAAGGGGAAGGGATGAAGGGCAAAGGAGAATAGGAACAGGGCACCAACAGTTTTTGTTTTATTTGATTTTTTTAAGATCATGAAATACAAATGTGCTGGAGACAGAGCAGTTGAGCTGGCTGTTGCACTCACTCGGATGGCTTGGATTTCTCTCAGGATGACAAACAGCTGGAGGGACCCAATGACTGAATGTGTTTTGCTGTCATTGGCCGCCCCCTGTCCAGTCAGATAGATGAGCTACAGTGGAGTGGGCGGAACGTCTTCAGATGGCGGTTTTAGGAAGTTAATGGATTTGTGGAGATCATTCAGGGAGGGATTTCATGTTGCCCTTAAGCACAGTTCAACATGCTGTTGACAATTTGAATTTAAGGTTTTGTCTAATTAATTTGGTGCAAACCTACTATACCGAAACACCACAGTCCAACCTCTGTCAAACTGCTGTTCTTGATTGCCCTAATTTCAGTTTTAGCTGAATGTGTACAAATATGAAAGTGTAGGACAACAAGTTGTGAATGAGCCACACCGTCAAATGTCTGAACGGCATAATCAAGTGCAGCATCTTGGCTGCAGCTGGTTTTATGTAAACCTTTCAAAATTGTCAATAGTCTGTTCTTTAGGGCAACAAACCTGCAGGTTTCTGGCTTTGTTAGATCATGTTACTACTTCCTGTTTTAGTGAAATGAACAGACAAGAACTTTTTGGTGAATGTGGTGCTTTAGAAACCCCTCAAGACACACACATACACAACCCCAACCAAATGTACACAATGTCAGTGCTCATATCATTCTCTTCCACATCATAACACACCAGATAATACTTGTGATAATATTCTTCTTCTCCCCCCACATCAACATACCTACAATCACCATCTTAGTATGTTTTAAGCCCCTCTTGTGTTCATTGTCTCAAATTTTGCAATATTTGTGTGTACAGCAGTATTTTAATAAAGAATACCAAGACTGATATATGAGTGGAGATGTGTCTGTTTTTACAAGTCAGATTGTGATAGGAAGAACACAAATTTCAACATAAGGGTCGGGTTTTGGTATACACACAAGTACATTCTTCAATCATTGTATGAAAATGCAAGCAAATAGAATTTTCTTACAAAATCCGTAATCAAACATTTTACATTTGATCCTTGTACACGAGCGGCCTTGAGAATCCTAAACTCTGTTAAGACTGTGTTCAGTGTTCAGACATGCAAATGCAGTAGTTATCAGATATCACTAGACACAGGTTGCATGTTATTACCTAGTGTGTCACGATGGGGTCAACAAAAATATTTGAATGTATTTTCTTGCTTTATAGCTTTTAGGTAATGCAACATCCTCAAAACTGAGCATTGCAAAATTATGATTACAAATAGTTGCCAATTGTGGCATTTAAAGCTAGTTTTGTAAAATAATTGGACAAAAGAGTAAACCTTACACATCCTGAACTGATCTTCATGTGTTTAATTTTGTTAAAAATACACAGAATAAATGATTTTATATCAAAGTATACTTCATATAGTAGTAATACACTCAATTGCCAGTTTATTAGGTCAATCCACCAAAACCTACTAAACCAACCCAATTATCAGGCTGTAATATGTTACACTTAGAGGTGTTTTTAAAATATAATAATTCAGCACCTTTTAAAAACAGTTTCAACAAACTGAAACTTGTAACCTTTGTGGTACATTTAATTGCAGCGATGTACGTGACTCCATTTGATTTAGCTGGTGGTGCCTAATAAACTTTCAAATTAGTGTAGTTTACAATCACAAAAGTTAAGAAACATAAAGTTTTAAAATCAGAAGTGATTAAAAAATTACCAATAATATGATTACAGCATTAAAATAAATACAGATAGATACAGACTATAATTCAGTGGGTATAATTCCAGCATATGGTAGCTGTGTAAGAGGAACAATTAAGTCATACAGCAGTGTTCTTCTTCACAAAGCTCAGAGCATGAGGTACCAGTATAATAAGCTCTAATAAGTTGGTAAATACATTCTGCATTATTGCATGGAATAAGTACTGTCAGGTAATATTTAGCTGCTCTTAGAATGGATGAATGAAAATGCATGAAGATGATTCTTGATTCTTGTGTAAGTAAGCTTTGTTGTACATGTATCTTTAAAAGTCATATTTATGTTTGGTTGAAAGAGGAAAATTTAAAAACTACTGTGAGGTAAGAGTGGGAAAGGAGAATACTTGCAGGTATTGTTATGAGGTAGCGGAAGTGTATAAAAGCAGACTATGTTCGGAATCATCAAAAACAATGAGCAGGAAAATATTTATTCTGTGTAAAGCTGTCAGGGAATGAGAGAAGAGCAGATGCTAGAGGGATGGATAGAGGAATGCAGAGTTGTAGTCCGGAGGAGGTGAGCCGCCCTCGTCAGACTCCCAGTCACACGTCAGGATGGATGGCTCGTCGTTGCTGTGCAGGAAGGGCACCTGGTTGTCCCGGCACTTGAAGTTAAAGAACCTAAGTATAAAAACAGGCAGATTATGAATCTTCATCTTATTTAAAGTATCATGCATTAGTGGAACATACTGCACCGAATGATATTCTAAATAAAAGATGATTTAAAGGAGTCATTATTTGCCACACAACAGGATCACGATCAAATAGCAGATGTCTTCATTTGAGACGTAATTGATGACATGACATGATGTACAGATTGAGTTGGTAGGTAGGGTTAAGAGGTGACAAATTAAAGGTCCGCACCTGCTGAGTTTCTTGTTCTTGGTGCTGTTATTCCAAGTCACACGTTTCATCTCCTCAGACTGCAGGACCATGCCGCTATCACTCTGCTCATCCTGAAGCAAAGAGTATGTAAACGTCAAAGAGTTTCTATTTCCTCTGAAATGATTCAATTCCGACCAAAATGAGGATCTATTTTCATCTCACTTAATCTATGTGAGTGGGTGCACACAAGCAGAAGTGAAGGTGTTTACGTACATGATGATTGTCTGACTCCTTGCAGGGCAGTTCCTCAAATGTCTGAAGTGTAGCCATGCCCCTCATGTAACTGTTGGATACATGTTAAAAACAAAAGTTAGATATTTCCCTACTTTTTCAACCTGATTCGTGCTGTTTCTTTATTTAGTTTTCTGTTCCGCCACCCCCAGCTCTCTCCCCTCACTTTCACATCTACTATAGTTTGTCTCACACCAACATGCTGTGTACCAAATTTTCTCTCTCATGCTCATTTACCTCAGGTTTGTAACTGCAAGTGGGTTTTCTTTGAAGGTCTCACTGCGATTTGTATTTCCATTCAAAAAAGATCTCAGAGGAATATAATCTTTGCCATCCTGCTAGAACATGGAACAAATTGGCACATTTATTGTACACATTGTGTGATTATTTTGTGATCATTTTTAGACAAACATTTTTTTAATCATAACTCTGAAACGAGTACCTGCTGAACCCGCGCCTGCAGCAGATCTCCCAATGTCTCCACCAGGTTAGTGAAGGTAGGCCGGTCTAAGGGACTGGCCTCCCAACATCCCAGCATTGTGCTGTAACTGTACACAGAAACACAGATATATAATTTTCAGCAAACATTAACAATTTCACTATTGGGGTCAGTACTAATGTTTTAATAAAATATCAACCCACATCTCAGGTGTGCTGTACTCTGGTGCTCGCATCCTTGTTCCCCCCTTTAGTCTGTGGCAGAACTCCTCATCTATTTGAAGACCAGGGTATGGAGAGGCTCCTGTTGGACAAACACACTCATTGAATATTTAATTTTATGTTCCACACACAGAGTATTTTCCATGGGCATTTTAAGGAGAAAATGGTTGGTGGCTCTTACCCAAAGAGAAGATCTCCCACAGCAGAATGCCGTAGGACCACACGTCACTCTTTGTGGTAAACACCTTGTCAAATATAGACTCAGGAGACATCCACTTCAGAGGGAGACGGGCCTGTTGGCCAATTGGGGCACAGGAGCAAGGTTACAAAACATGTTTATGAGGAAACAATTAGTTTGTCTGGTAGATAATTTGTTACACCACGGATGGTTTGAAGGAAAAATGTTGCTTAATATTTCCAAACTGACAAATTTCATTATATCGTAGCTAAACTTCATGTGTGGTCTACTGTGTCAGCTGTGGCATTTTATGCTTACCGTATTTTCACATTTGCACAGTTTTCCTGTTTCACCCACTACACATAGAATAACTTCATATTTTGTCATTTACTGGCAGAGTTGGTTGAAATGGAAAACTGTTTGCCAGCATTATCATTTAAGAAAGTAATTTAGCAAATTTACTCAGTGTAACAAATACAACTTTGGATTTTGGAGCTACACTATGTGTACACACATCTCCCTTGCGGACGTAGTCGGGGTCTTTGTAGATGTCTCTGGCAAGGCCGAAGTCACAGATCTTCACTACTTTATTGTCGGACAGCAGAACGTTCCTGGCTGCCAGATCTCTGTGAATACACTGAGACAGGTACAAGGAGAATATGATTAATAAAATAAATTAAACATATGTACATGCACGCACACTCTGCAGAAAATTACCAGACCTTTCGAGAGGCCAGAAACTCCATTCCACGTGCCACCTGGAAGCTAAAGGAGATGAGATCCTCCAGGAATAAAGGAGAGTTGGAAGCAGAGTTTGGATCTAGAAGAGTTCAGAGATGAGGGTCAGGTATCTATAAAGCATCTAAAAATGTTCAGCACATGTTTACTGAGCTCCTGTCTTACCGAGGCCTTTCTCATTCTCCTCTGTCAGATCAAGTTCTGCTCTAATATTGCTCTGGCTGTCAGACATCCTGCTTACACAACCCAGCCCTCCATCCTTTTCTCTGGACAACTACGACAGGGAGAAATCATTTAACTGCTGTTAAACTTTGTAATGAAAGAAAGTGAAAATGAATTCTAAAAGTTAGGGTACGCAAAGTGTTATGAAAAACCTAATGTGTCTTCTGGATGTTGTTGAGAAGTAGTTTTGGCCAGTTTCTTGTGAAAATAACCTTTGAGGTCACAGTTTTTAGCTATGTCTAAACCTGTCAAGAAAATAAGGAAGCAAATGTCCTGCTCAAGAACTGATAACATCTTCGAACCTCAAACAGATTGCAGAAGTGAGTTTATGAATGTATGATTTTGTAATTGTGTTTAGCACAAACAGTGGTGTTGTGCAAAGCACTGTATACCACAGCTGAAGCCTGGATACACAGTGGTGTGTGAAGCGTTTCTATACATGGCTATCACTACATCACTTTCTGTGTGGTTAACTGCTGAAGCTACATAGCTTACCTGATTGTGTACAAACACCTCTCTCTTGCTTTTTAGAAAGTTAGAGAGGTTTCCATAGCGACAGTACTCCACAATTACCATGAGTGGTCCTGCACACCCAGAACACACAAACACATTTTAGAAATATGACAAATGTCAGAGCATAAACATACAGTAGGCTATACAACCACTGATTGCTTGCAGTGTATCTGAATATACCCCTAAATTAATTATAGACAGGCAGGTTTAGAGCACACATGCACAGAAATGCACACACCTCCTGCCTTGGTGCAGGCTCCCAGTAGGTTCACAACATTCAGGTGGTGTCCGATGTGGTTGAGGATCTTCAGCTCAGTCATCAGAGCTTTGTGTTCACTGGCTGTAGCCCCCTCTGGTGGACAAGAAGCAGAAAAGAAAAGTGACACATGCTCTAACACACATTTGTAATAGTTTTCTCTCAAAACGCCAGCCACTTAATCTTGTACCTTTGAGCATCTTAACAGCCACAGTCCTGCAGCTGGTGGAGTTATCTATACCAATCGCAGATGCCTGCATCACTTTACCAAAGGCTCCACGGCCCAGAGGTTTACCTGTAGGAAAGAGACGAGGGTGGTGGGAAGTTTGTGAGTCAAATTAAGCAATTGAACAACTTTATTAATTACTGTTATCGTGCATCACGGATATGAGATCCTGATAAGAGAAGATCACATCAACAGCTACCCAAACCGAATCCCACCCTGATGACTGAGAGCTGATTATTTCCAGTAAACACAGCTTACACACCCCCTGCTGGAGTTGATTAGCTCTCTTCAGACAAAAGCAGACACAAAGTCTGATTAATGGAATGAGAGTCACTCCCAGTAATAATCTGATAAGACCTATGAGAAAGTCCTGTATCTGTTATGTGATCCTAAATACCTCGCCTCACTCCCATCTTTAGCGTTATAGTCCCAAACAATCCTTTCGCCCTAACACCACAGCTGTTGTCACTGTCTGCATGTGAAATACATTTCTGCATTTTATTTGGAAAGAAAATAAATCTACCTAATTTAAGCCGCTCCCGTGGAAACTCCCACTGGTTGGGATCATATTGTAGTCTCTCACACTGCTCCTCTATAGGCCCATCTCCTGTGTCCAGAATGATTGACAGGTACTCTGGTTTGGTGTTTGAGGTGTTGGACTGTGATTTGTGCAATAAAAGATAAGCAAAATAAATCAATATTAAAAGATTGTATTGTTGCTAAAGGCTATAAGGTATACTAGCATCCGGTAAGGTGTAAGCAGAAACTGTTTTCACAATACTTCTTTGCTGATGCATTTAGATGGATGTAGAAAATTCCATGTAACATATAAAAGAACGGTGCCAGAACGCATCTTAATCATGAATGATGTTGATTTAAAAATCAAACCCAGAAACTCATCAATAAATTATCATGTATGCCATAAAATAGTTTGTGAAGTTTTAAGCTTCTTGTCCTGAATTACTCACATTGCCAAGTAATGTTAATGTGACAAAAGAAAAATGTCTGTAATCTGAAAAGAAATTCTAATCTAATCTAATCTAATCTAATCTAATCTAATCTAATCTAATCTAATCTAATCTAATCTAATCTAACGTGTTTATCTTTCAAACAAGAGTTTACAGTATATAACTTGTCGTTGAACAACGGAGAAGACAAGATGGGTGGAGGGTGAAACAGATATCTAAAGAGTTGTACTAAGTCTGTATTAATATCTGCAAGTGTAAAGTCAGCAGCTTATAGTTTATACACCAAACCGCTGGTTCCTTAAACTAAGTGTTTGAACACTGAGTAACTGCCTAAGATAACATTGGCAACCACAACAACTGCGTGATGTTGTATCAGTTTCAGAAGGAGAAGAAGAAGAAGTGAGATTGTTCTTTTTTTTTGCACCCCCAACAGTTACATACTGTAAAAAGGAAGATAGAATTTAATTGAGAAAAAAACAAGAATACTTTCAAACTTCTGTAGAAAACTCTGAATATAGTAAGTTTATATTTGTTTAATTGCACTGGGAAGTAGCTGCTTCTTGTTTCCTCTAACCTGTTTCAGTTTCCGTATCAGAAGCGTAAGCAAAAACCAGAAGAGAGTTGCCACCACACAGGTGCAGGTAAGAGTGGGAACCTCTAGAAATGAAGTTTCTGGAACACCTGCAGAAGAAAACACATAAACAACAAGTAAACATATCAATGTTTAATATTTTAATATTTTCATTTTGCTATTGGACATAATCAGCTGCACAGGACTTTGAATTCCTTCTTTCCTTTTTAAAATTTGTAGTTCAATAAAGCATTTGTTGTATTCATTTGCTGACATTTTATATAATATTATATATTTACTGTATTTATTGGTTTAATTTTCCCATCAAAGTTACTAATATAAAGTATGTTTTATCATTTTGAAATCAAATCAAATGAAAATAATTAAAGGGAAAAACCACATTAAAATCTGAGATTCTTCACAAAAACTATAAAACATTTTCTTCAGGCACTTGATGTAATAATTTTTCTCCATTCCTTCAAATGGTCCAAAATGGGGGCACTCCATTTTCACCATCACACCATGACCGCTAAACACAACCATTTATCCTCCTCAGTTAATCTAAAGTGCACTTATGTTTTTTTTAAGTAATGAAAAGATGTACAAGCTCACTGCAGCACAAAACCTCTCTGAGATACAGGCCCGGCCCTTCCGAAGGAAATAAAAACGGGAGACAGTTTCCTTCCTGACTTATCAGAACACAAAAACACACACACAAAACTACTCCTCTCTCCAGAACCGGACCGGGAAGTGCGTCTGACACTATGGTAAGGGAACAGTGCTTGAACTGGGTATTAAACCCTATGGGGCCTATTGCCTCTGTGACCACCGGATGTGCCAGTGTGCGTGTGGGTGTGTGAATGAGGAAAACTGAACAAAAGACTGTGTGGATCCAACAGTGGAATTGTGTTAGGGCATACTTCAATCACTGTTTACTCAGAAATTGCTAAACAGACATTAATAATCTTCCATTAATAGAATTTACATGTCACACCTCAGCGTGTAACACACACACACACACACACACACTTCCACATAACAATAATGGGGTACTACATAGTCAGTATCAATACATCCAGGCTATATTGAAGATATCTGTTTACAGAAGTGAGAACAATAGACATTCAGACATACCCATATATGGAGGAGCACAGTCTTCAGGTCTGAGGTTAACACAGCCAATCAATAGATCAGATGCTTGAAAAACACAAATGGTTGACCAATACTCACTGTTGACCCATATATAGGCAGAGCTCTCTGTAAATCCTCTCTTATTGGTGACCTGGCACGTATACAGACCCTGGTCCTCTACTGCAATCCGGTCAATATGAAGGGTCCCAGCTTCTGGTGATATGACAATACCTGAAGATGGTGGCAAAAACCTTTTAGACACCAGAGAACAGCAACAATTTACATGTTTATTGTTTTTGTTTTTTACCTGCTCCTTGTGACAGAGCATGTTCGTCTTTGTACCATGTGATGGTTGGTGGTGGGATGCCTTCAGCGGGACAGCTGAGCGTCACTGAGCTGCTGACGTTGACGGTGTAATCTGTCAAATTATTAAGCAGCACCGGAGGCCTGAGAGCTAAAGGGAGACAAATTCAGTGTAGAGTAGTGCTGAAGTATAAATGTGTATTTGTGTAGCTTTTGTGAAATAACCCCTGCTATAGTACTGAAATATATTTCTGAAGTACTTTGCTTAAGTATTTTATACAATTTCATACTTGCACATTTTGACAGCCATAGCTAATAGTTACCTAAACAACATAAACAAATAGAAACAAAATGTATTTGATGGCTTAACTACAATGTACATAATGCATTTTAAAAGATCTCCGACTACAAAATTAAAAAATAGCCTTTTATATAAAAGTAATATAACAATATGATGGCTTTTGGGGCGTTGTGCGTATGAATTGTTTGGTTTACACAATAGATTATATCCCAAAACAGTGATTTAGCCACATCTACTACTTTTATTTAAAAAGTTTGAACACGTCT
>OMLM01000485.1:21793-35543 GCA_900302695.1 Helostoma temminkii
CGTCTTTTAAATCGTCTAAAAAAGATCTCAGGACAGTTTTATTTATAGACTAAAACATATTTTGGATGGAGTGAAACTGCTGCTATTTTTGCCACAGTTTGCTGGACGAGTGCCACACTTGGACAATAAAAGTTTGCTGGTAGTGACACATTTCTGCAGAAAACTGGCCTTGATTATAACATGCGAGTCTTCTACCGTATAGGTTCTCTTGGGCCACTTGTTCACCATTGAACACACACACTCACAATACAAATCTGTTTCTAAAGAGCAACAACAATGCAGTATTTCATCATGTGGACAGTTCTGACTCATGAGTGCAGGCAGAGAGTTTCCTTCTCATACATTACAGTTACAACACAATTCTCAGTAACTTATGATTAAACTAGATGATTCATCGTTCACCAAATCTCTCCCCATATAAATTTTTTTTCCCTCAATTCTTGCTCATTTTCTCTCCTCTTTACTTCCCCACTTGTCTCTTTCTGGTCTCTCTCGTAATTCCCTTGTGGGGTCCCGAGGGATGAAGCTGAAGTGTTGAGCCCTAATTGTATAGAGAACGGCAGTAAAAGACATGGCGAAATGTCACCTAACCAAGGCAACTGATTGTTGTTTCCCCTATCTTCCTCCTGAATAACAATTGATGATTGTCTGCAAGGGCTGGTGCCTGACAATGTCTGATTGGCTGATTGTTCCTCTGGTCCTATGTAGTGGCCTGTAAATGTGGCATTGTGGGAAATGCCATTGTGTGTTCTTCCCACGTGAAAGAGGTGCAGAGCTGGAGTGCAAGAGCAAAGGCGGGGTGGGGCCCCAGGAAGTTAAGGGTTCCCAATTCCCAAACAGCAAGACCTCAGTGAGAGAACATGTTTTGTGTTTGTTTGTTTGTTTGTTTGTGTGCATATTTAAAGAAAATAAGAGGCTGTGAGTTTACACATTGATTAAGATGAGTTCAAGTTTTTGTTAACCATTGTTATTATTAATATTATTAATTTTTGAGATTGCAAAATTAACTTGTGAAGAAAAACATACAAACAAACATATGATTATGCCTTTTACCTTTTTATTTATTGACCAATTATTGATAGTGTTATTTTTCTACATTGTTGCTCTTCTGTTTGTTGCCACAATTTTGTTTGATAATTTATGCTGTGCTTTAATAATTTTTTGGTAGCACAAACTAACAGTCTTGACTGAGGAAAAGTCCTCATTTTGTGCAGAAACTAATAATCACTAAACACTAATAATGCAGTCCAACAATGCCTGATGTACCGTAAATAATAATAATAAGTTTGATGAAGTGATTAAAAAAATACTCACTTGTGACCATCACGTGTGTGTCCAGGTGTATTTCCTGTCTGGTGACGAGGTGGTGGGCGGAGCATCGGTAGGCTCCAGAGTCTCTGGCTGTCAGGTTGCTCATTAACAGGACCAGAGAGTTGGAAAACTCCCCTGATATGAGCTGCTGATCACTCGGGACAGGGCTCCAGGATTGGGCATCCTGTGTGTCGTTCACTCGTTGCCACGACAACACACTGTACAGGTACTTATTGGCCGTACAGGTGAGATGGAGGTCCCCGCCCTCTATAGGATCCTCCTGCTGGTTTACACTGAATCCTCCTGGAACGTCTGACAGAAACACAGAAGAGATGGAGAGATGAACTGTCAGGGATGGAGAAGTAAATATAAACCTTTACTGTTCTCTTGTCTGATGAAAAAACCTTCTCAGTTTCTCGACATATGATTCAGGAACTTGCCTGGTGCCTGAAGCGTACACTTTATGAACTGATTCCACAAGTGTTCATTTTCATTCATCTTTGACAACACTGTTGAATGGCTATTGTGGTTAAAGCAACTAGTAAAATACAGTGAAAAGGCTTTATATTTACTTTAGCCATTTAAAACTTCCCGTGGAAACGGGTTGAGAGTTTCCTGATGGCAGATAGTGTTTATCTTTCCTGAACACCCCAAGGCCTCCCGAAATAAAGCGGACCTGACAGTCCAAGGAAGTGCACTGCACGGGGGAGTGGAACGATAAGAGCGCCAGGTTCCTGTTTCGCTCTTGCTCACACACAGCTCAGCACACGTTTAAAAACACATACACTCAGAAAACCTTAAGCCGTATGCTTAGCAACACATCCAACCCCATGTCGCACATACAAACACACAACTGCAAGATAAATTATCTGCACAATGCATATACACTACCTTGTTGTGCCAAGTATTTCAGCCTACATTAAGGTGTGTTTCTCTTTCAGTTTCCACTTGCATCAATAGTCCTTGTGATATGTCACGCAACTGTTTTTTTTTTCATCTATTTCTCATCTGCCCTCAAAAATTGATAAAGGACAATGGTTCATTCAAAAATGTCAAAGCAGCTGCCACAAACAGATTTAATAAATCTGAAATGATGCACACTTTCCTCACTAGCACATTGACCTTGCTACAGCATCTCTATAGTCCCTGACACTGGGCTTGTTCTTTCTTCACTATCTTTTTTTTGATGTATTAGCATTCAAATCTACAAATTAAAGACATTCTCTTCCCTTTTTGTTGACACTGGTGAAAGGAACACGCCTTTTAGCCACATTGCCTATACCATAGAAAATAAAGCAGCACATTTATATGATCACACTGAACAAAATGGAAGAAAATGTGTGTGTGTGTGTGTGTGTGCACATCACTAATCACTAATCACATATCACAAGACTAATGACTAAATAATGAACTGATGACACAATGAAATGTCATACAGTAGTTACTAAACAAGACAGTTGCTACAGGGGCAACTTAGTCAATCACAGATAAACATACTGCATCTGTGGCAGTTCTGAGTTTCATTATTTTGGATAAAAAGAAAATAGTTATAAAGATAACGTTATTATAACATGACACACACTTGAACAGTGACAAAGCATGGAGTATATCGACTGATACATGCTTAGTTTCAACTTTTGGATGGGGCGTAAAGGGTGAAAAGCAAGCAGATGACTCTGCTAGTTATTTTAAGTAAGAAGAGTCCAGGGAGTGAAAGCAAGAATGGGAAGGGTGGCAAGATAACTAAAAATAGGTATTCTTCAGTAATTTGTGACTCATGTGGACAGCTCAACTATAATATTCTGTATAAAAAAGGAGACTATTAATCTTGCTTGCAAATACCTGTGATGTAGAAGTGGATGTCTACCCGGTCTGCGCCTACAGAGTTGGAGGCAATACAGCGAAACACTCCAGACACAAAGGCCTCTGCCACAGTCAGGACCCCCACAGTCTGTGGAAAACACAAACATCCGTATGAACAACACAGCACTTAGCACACTATGAAAGACGCACACACAAACACACATTCATAAGGTTCAGGCACATTACCTCTGCCCCTGATGGCAGGAATCATACTTTCCATTGGCCCACAAAGCAGACAATAGGGGTCTCTGGCACAGCTCTCCTGCCCAATTCCAACCCAGTGAGCAGCTCAACATGCATTAAAATAATTAATTAAGTGTGTAACTATAAGTGTGTGAGAGACGTTAGAAAAAAAAGGAGAATAAGAGCTATTTATAAGAGCTAGTTGTAAAACACGACCTCTATTCTACTCACATTGTGGATTTATGTTATTTTATCTTTGAGTTAAATCTGTCATAGATTATTTTCAGTGTTTCACCTACTTTTTTCTTCCCCTGAAGAACTTCCTGTCTGTGAGTAACACTCAGGATGCGGTTGTATGTAGATGTGGCTGGGAGACTCACTGTCACAGGGCTCCATAGTGAGGAGGATGGCGGGGACACACACCTTGAAGGAGGAGGAGGAGGAGGACAGGGAGTCAGCTGTGTTGACACAAATAATTTTACACAGATCCCAGGTGTGTGTGTGTGTGTGTGTGTGTTTTTCTCAGCTGTGCTCAGCAGGAGGAAGATAAGATCATGAGGGACATGCCTTGATACTGCTTGATGTTATCTTTTCTGTGATTCACATAATCATTATCTTCACCATGCCATTTATGAAATAGCATCACATCCTCTTTCCCTGCCTGCAGGCTGACAATAGCAGAGTGCTATGTAATGCTGGATATTTCATGTATGGAGGATGCAGAGGTGGTATTGTCATCCTGCGGATCAGCTTCCTTCAATTCTTAGCAAATCATCCCACATTTACAGCACTAGTTCCTCTACTCTCAATGTCTCTAAATCAATAGATTACACACCAGTGGAGCTGTGGGAACTGGAGCTTAAGCAAACTACCGTGTGTTTTTTTGTACATATCTCCTTATGATTACAAACTGAAAATGCATAGCAGCTGGATAGAGGCCTTAAAACATGCAATATTTGATTGGTTATTTTAAAGACAAATCGTTCTCTTCCTGCAGTAGCATGATTTTATTCTGCAACTCTGCTCCAGGTAGTATTGTTATCCTGGTGTACAAGTTGATCATGCCTGCTAACAACACATGCAGAAGTAAAGTGAGAGACTGACAGGAGGACCATCATTTACCAAAGAAACATTAGAAATAAATAACTCTTAACAATGCATAAATATTTTAACAGCGTTTCACAGCGTTTCACAGAGTATGCAGTTCCCAAAGATCCAGGAGTGATATGTGTGATTGATTCAAGGAAGGGAAGGAAAAAAAGGGGGGGGAAAGGAGTTGACTAAATTGTATGTGTAAAAAATAGATAAAAATTGTTTTATTTTGTTAATTTAGCGCTGAACCACTAAAAACTGTGTTCATAAACCAATCTTAAGCTTATCTTATCATAAGCTAATCTTAGCACTGTGTCTTTTTATTCTATGTGGTTATACAACCAATCAAATGGGTCTGAATATGTCTGCATTGTGATGCTTTTATCTGCACTACATGAATTTTAGGGGACTAAAATGTTTTTTCCATCTCTGCAGGACTTCAGAAGCTCTGTTAGGGCGACTGTTAATTTGAGTCATTACATGATTATAACAACACAAGCATTATTTTAAGTTGGTGAATCAAATACTAATGCCAGCTAATAGTAGACGGCTAATTAGATGGCTGATCTTGTACCTAATGCACATGTGACCTTTTTTTTTGTGTTGCCCGTCCATCCCATTTCTTCAAACACGAATATTAAAATTTGGCACCAATGTCCAAATAACTCATAAATAGCTGAACTGATTACATTTTTGTGTTAAAAAGATTACCGTGACTTCACATCCGTCCTGTCCCATTCTTGTGAACATGACATCACAGGAATGCATAAAAGAACCTATTCATATTTGGCACAAACATCCACTGGGATGCATTTGCATGAACTGATTACAATATGAATTTGGCCATACTTGCTTGCAAACTGCTACTTCACAAGATGGTGGAGGAATACAACTGCAGTGTGGTAATTCTAATTATACATCATGTAAAATTGCCATTGTTTTCACCAAACACGTCCATGTGTCTTGACATTTAGGAAGCAGCTGAAATAAGTTGTAGGCGTGTAACATAACCTTTTGTAGTTTGGGGCTGGAGATTTTCAGTAAACTAACAATAAGTAAAAAACCCTTATATGGAAGGTCCTGGCTCCAAATACCATAGAGAAAATATGCTGCTGACAATAAGCTGCTACTCCAGACTTCAAACTAGCTACAGCAGATCAATGGGTGATGTTGCTTCTTGCTTTTATCAGCTTTATTAAAGTCTATGACTTGACCAGCTTTAAACTTCTGTCTCTAGAGAGTTTTTCAAAGTTTTTGTCCTGACATGCAGTTTGAATATCATACATTGTCCAGTCAGTTCATTTTGCCACAGGTAGACTGCCGTTAAGTTCACATCTCAAAGATATTTAAAACAAACAGAACAGACCTGATCACAATTTGGAGTTCCACTATTTTTTCAAACTCAATTTAAAATGGACCCAATAGCACAAATATGCATATTATTTTATTAATGTTTTCCTTTCTGACTCTTTACCCTTTTCAGTTTTTCCAAATATATTAAAATGTATCATTAATAATGCTCTATAAAGCTTCCTTATTGTCTGAAAATATTTATCATTTTGACATTTTGAGCAAAAGGTTAGATGATGAAATTGTTATTCAGTAACCAGCCACAGTTAGCAGTTGATTGCTTGACACAGATTTCACCTATTGAGTAAGACGTGATGTAAGATGCTGAAGATATTGCTACTGCGATACATAATGAAATAATAACCACATACTAGGACATAAGTTAACCCCAGGAAAACGATATACTGCTATTTTTGATACTTGTTTTTTGAATTAAATAAATCAGACTTAATGAAGATTAATTAATGAAGATGGGCATTCACAGATTCAACTGAGAAAATTATTTTGGTGATGATAACTATGAGGTTGCAGACTATTTTAAAAGTCATGCATCAGGTTTTAAGCTATGTGCAGTGTTGTGTCCACTCTTCAGTGATAGTCCTCGTCTTTCACTTAAGTACAGGTAGTACATATAACTAAAATTACATTCAAATTAAATTCAAGATGAGAATAACAAAGACATATATAGATCATGATTTTCAAATGATGCAGCTCCATGATTTCGACTTTAACCATTTGGCAGCATAAAGTATCATTTCAACAAAGTTCATTGCCTGTTTATAGATGTGTGACTGCCCCTTTGCTCCCTGTCTGTGTATCCTTGCCATCATCCTTCCCTGTCTGTCCTGAACTCCTCCCTGAGGTCGGTTCTCTGTTCTTGATTGCTCTTCCTCTGGGTATCTAGAAAATGTGCGGCCCACCCTGTGCATGACACCCCTGAGCTTTACACACATACACACAGGCTGCACAAATGCACACACAGACATACACACCCATCACACAGGCACAGATTAAACAAGCTAACCCTCCCCATGATTATCAGGAAAGCTTTCTCAATCAAAGTGACACTCGCACACACACATATGATTAGTAAGACGAGCGGATGTGTGGACATAAACATGGTTAGAAACACAAAATGAACACATACACCTACACCATACACAGTCATACCACATTCACACAGTGTGTGCCTGCCAACAGGGTGAGCAACTGCCTGGAAATATGAATGAACCTTTCCAAGTTGTGTATCGGTGGGGGTCATCTCCTGCCTTGTCTTCCTGTCCTGTTTCACTGCCTAAAATACACTTGTACACTGTCCCTGTCCATTCCTGTCTCAACCCCAAAATAACCACAGTGCCATATAAACCAATACACAAATATAAGTGAAGTTTAATGCAAAAACACAAACAACTGATACAACACTTCAATACATTTTAACAGATTTATACAAAGTTGGCAAATATTGTCATTTGTCATATGTAAGTTAGTTGTATAAAATTATTAAATATTAGATTTATATATTACTCATAGAACATCTGTATACAAGGAATGAATCACATTGGGAGACACCCGTAGAATGGGACACAAACACACGCGCAGGCATACACACACGCACACATACACACACACACACACACACACACACTCACAGATACACACACACTGGACATTGCTGATATACCACTTATTCCACTCATCCTTTTAAAATGGCTTGTAGTATAACACATAGATTTACATTTGTATTACTTTTCAATACAAAGACACAAGGGCTGCTATACTGACATAAATTGACAAACGAACAAACAGAAGACATTTTGACATGGGACATAACATGACAGAAGGTAGTCATAGTCTCTGGTCTGTGGAGACTTCCTACATGGTAGGCGTCTGCTGACCTTCAGTCTTTAAGAGAGAACTGTAGGCATCCCATATTGAACAACACAAAACTTGTCCTCTGTCTAGTTTCGCCTGTCCATGGTCCACATATGACGTTCTACCAGTGACTAAAAATCACAACAGAAACTCACAGCTTTTGTGGATCTCAGAATCAGATCAGGGCTTGGGACAGGCATGGTTCACGCACCCATTATAGTACCACTCTAGGACACAAAATCAAGCAAAGCAGCTCCAGAAATTTGGCTGGTGGATGGATGGAATTGCACTTATTCTGGCTCAAAATGTCTGTGAAAAAGCAACTACAGGATGGCTGGGTGCGATGGGAGAACCGAGCTTGGGGAAAATGAAGTTAATAAATAAATACTGAGTAAAGCAGGTGTCCTTATATCCTTAGTGATGTGGCTTATTTTTCTCCTTGTTTCCTGTGTCTCCTGGTCTTCACTGCTCAGCAGTGTTCCAAGTCAAGCCTCAAGAGTTTAGCAAACACAGGGTCATCACTTAGGATCACTGGTAATGCCACTGAGGGGTCTGGATAGTGTGCAGAAGCAATGGTGAGTGTGTAAAGGTGGTGGTGAAGGGGATGGGCTCCAGGGCAGGAGGCGATGGGGAGTTGTGCTTCTGCAAAGGTGGAGGATGCTGTGTTGGGGTGGAGGGCAGAGCTGGTGAGGGAAGGGGTTGGAGAGGTATGTATGGGGGAAGGGGTGTGAGTGTGTGTGTGTGTGTGTGTGTGAAGGGGGGCTCTCAAGAATAGATCAAGCTCTTGAGGAAGTGGTCTGTGCCACGTTTGAAGACGAAGGGACAATCACGCTGCTGGGAAGCGTCTCGCGTCGGAGAGGAAGCCAAACAACGAGAGGAAAAGCGCTCTGATTTTCGCACAGGAAACCCAGTGCGCCTCCTGCCCGGGCCAGATAAGAGCGCTGTGGTTCCCAGGGCCAGACCCAGGAGTGGACCCAGGACCCAGGCGCGAGGCCCCCATCAGCCTGGCCTAGCCTGGTCCACTGTCCCTGGGCCTCCTCCAGCATGGCGTCAGGCTCGTGGTGCAGCCGGGCTGCAAAGAACAAGGGCCTAGTGAGGATCCAGTCAAAAACTGGTAACACACTAAAGCAGAACCAGAACAGAGCTTTACAAAGCCAGTGCCAGCGTAACACTTTACTTAAAGCTCCACAATTAGCATTATTAATTAAGAAACACACAGATTGTACACTGCCTGCATGAGAAGTTCGAGTTAATATAAATATTAATCAAACATATTTTCTGACATAAAACTTATAAAGTTTATATTCTGTAAATGAATGCTAAACATGGCGATCTAAAGTAAAGTGTTACTGTCAGGCACTATAGAAGTCAAATGTAATCTGCTGGTACATCATTCCTTAATATTTAAGGGTAAATAAATTATAGCTTCACCTTTTTGTGTGCAGAAATCTGTGCTATGTTTTCTACTGTACCATTTTGTTAGAAATAATCAAGCCAGAGTTCTGTGTAATCATCAAAAAAACTATTTCAAACTGAAACACAAATTGTCACGTGCAGATTACATGCGACTCTTATTATAATAAAAAAGGGAAAACAAAGAACAAATCTCCTCTCATTCATACTGTGTATCTTCACTGTAATACAGTACCCAGACACAACAGAAACAACATTTAAAAAACATATATGGTGTGAATCAGATATTCGGAATAAAGGGTAACATTTCTGCAGGATGAACAGTTGGTATGACCCTATCCAGTTTGGGTGTATGAGTGCCATCTCATTAAGACCATGTTCGTGTACATTATGTATATTACATTTGGCTGAGACAGACAAATGAAATCACACAGGAGGCACCACGGCATGGCGCCATCAGAGACTACCGAGGTCGAGGGTCAAGTACACTGGTGATGTCAGTGCGTCTCAGAGGGGGAATAGAATATAGTTCGATGCTGCTCTGCTCTCAGGTAATACTTAACCTTTCTGACTTGGTCATAAGCAACACAATAAGTGTCTGACCTCCAAGAACAACTCAATCAATGTTTCTGCCAAGTCCCTGCTTGAGTATGTGTGTGTGTGTTCATATGTGTGTGCGTGAGTCAACTACATGACTGTCCCTTTGCATCATAGGGTTGGGCCATTTCTCATGAGAACTTTATATATAGTGTATATGTGTGTGTGTGTGTGTGTGTGTGTGTGTGTGTGTGTGTGTGTGTTAGATATAAGAAAAAGCATCACAGGATGCAGTGTGCAATCACAATAATAAACAGGCCTCTCACCCGGTGTGTCCTGGACAGGAAATTCATTAAATCATAGCTTTTGATTTGGAAACCAACAAATCGTGACTGAGAGCACGGAACTGGCTTCTATTGAAGTGTGTTTTCTCTCTGTCCTTTCAAGTCTGAGATACACTGTGTACTGTGTCTGTGAATGTACCAGGCAGACACACACACACACACACACACACACACACTTGCACACAGGCTGTACATTTGAATGCACTTTCAGATATGGAAAAGCAGACATGAATATTAAGACAACAAACGTGAAGAAAGAGTTGCACAAACACACATACACATACACATACATGGTAATATACATAAAAATAAACACACATGCATTTTCACACATTCCCGCACATGAAAGGTCCCGAAAGGCATCTGTTCTGGTTATAAGAAGGAAATGCTGTCTGAACACACGCTGAAATAGACAAAACATGTCTCGTTTTTCAAAACCGTGTGCACATGCGCGCACACACACACGCCTGAAAAACATAACACATCGTGTTTGTAACACGGTGCTGTTATTTAAGTGTAGTATATAGTTAAATGTAATATGATATTGTTTTAAAAATAAATATATATTTTGCTGTTTTTACATTTTACATTTTTATAGTGACTTCATTCAAAATGTGCCATTTTTTTTCCATTTACTGTTGCAAGATCATGAATTTCAATTGGTTACTTGCTCATTTTGGAGCCTAAACGGGCACACTGGAGTGCAGCCTCTGAATTTTTTGGACTACTTACAGGCCTTTGGGTGGGCAGGGATGCCAGAGCCACTGGATATGTGGAGGAGGGATTCCATGAGATGTGCAGTGCAGGGTTTTTCTGCTCCCCCGTGGAACAGAGTCCTGCAACGATGCTGCTTTCTCCCCTATCTGGGGCCTCACTACGAATAAAATGCCACACAAAAACAAGTACAGGGCAAAGTTTAACAACTGAAAGAGGAGACAAACAGGAGGTAAAAGTGGTTGTTTTGTGAAAAATTTTTCACCTTTGACTGCAAGTGTGAATGTGAGATTCTTGTAGAGTCCATGCTCCTGGATTCGTACTAGGACAGTGTACTTCCCGGCATCCTCTTCTGCAACATCTCTGATAACTAAGGAACTTCCGTTCATGTGGTATCGGGAGCATTGCTCTGCTGCCTCCCTGCCGTCCTTCAACCTGTCAGAAAAAAAAACACACATTAGGAAAAATTTGGACTAAAAATTGTTTAAGACGAAATTACAGAAATTAATAGTGACAAATTGTTTAAGACAAAACTGAAAGGTGTGATTTCAGAGGGAGCTGATCTCTTACCAGATGACTTCAGGGGCAGGAAATGCTTTGAGTTTGGGAGAGATTTGGTAAGATTTCTCTCCTGCCTTCACCTGCATCACAACACCATGCCTGGGCTTCAGACGGATAAATGGATGGTCTAAAATAAAATAAAAAACAAACATGTAACATTATAAAAGAGGATGGAAACTTAGTCTATTGTGACATTTTCCCAAAACCTCACCAGTGATTCAGAGACAAAAAGAAGATTGACAAAGAAGGTCTAAAAATGAAACTTGAAGAAATGAGTAACCTGAGCATGTCTTGAAATAAAATGTCATTAGGAAACACACTCACTATAGACAGTAACATCGACTTGCTGGCGTTTGCTCTTTTCACCGCTGGCGACACAACATGTGTAGAGACCTCTGTCTGAACGCTGGAGTTTCGGGATAGTCAAAATGCTGTAGAACAACATGTGTGTTTTTTGTTTAAGAAGCCTCTTGGAAATTAATCCAATGTTGTTACTCTGAAAGTTGAAAGGAAAAACAGCCTTTACCATTTTTGTAATAAGGCAGTCACTCAGCAGTAACAGACTTTTTAACATATATTACTTGTACTTTTTGGAGTATTTCTTTTGTTTTTATAAGGCATTCTTTTCAAAGGATTTAAGGTTGTGACTGAAGACCTTATTTATAGTTAATAAGTGATTTATCAATGCTTACTTTTGGGACCTTTGTTCCATGTCACACTCTCGCTCTACTGTCACAACTTTCAAACTATTGAAAAAACTTAAATAAAATACCTACACGGTCTATATTATAGCATTTTATTAATAAAATGCTATAATATAGCATTTTATTAATAAATGTTTTCTTCCTTGCAACTATCTAATAAGTCTGGAGATTTGTTAAGTTGAAATGTTAAGTTGACAGTAATGCGCGAAATGTTCTGGACCCACCCACCCGACCAGACTGCATCTTAGCATACAAACCAGAACTACCAGATTTTGCAAGACTTTCCTCCCATAGGCTATCAAACTCTTAAACTCCCCCACCGCCACACACACTCATAATTGCGCAATGTATTGTTTCTGCTGCCATATTCGATGTGCACTAATATTGCTGTTCCTTTTCTGTTTTATATTTATTGTTTATTTTATATTTATTACTGTGCTTTTCTGTGGTCTCTGAGTAATGCTTTATTTGCATATTTTTACAGTATTATATTTGTTTCAACTTTGAGCTTGAAGCACTAGTACTTTCCATGAAACCAAGTGTTGTTTTCCACTAGCATTAAATACTTGAGGGTATAATACCAAATAGAGTCACATCAAATACATTTTATAGTTATAGTTTAGCTCAAATATATTTCTAGAGTACTTTTCCTCATAACATACAACTAACTACTATGTCTACTTCTACTTGATCTTTACAGGGAGGTTGGTTGTTTTAGAGGCACATAGACAGTATTAGACAGGAAACTTCACCAGTGCCGCCTCATTTCAGAACATGTTAATGAGGGTAACGTACTAACAGACTTCTGCACAACCTCTATTAAAATCTGCCATCTGAAATAGTGTCCTGGCACCAAAGTCTTTAATGCAGGTCTGACCTTTCCGGGGTAGTCCCAGGTGATGTTCACTCTGGTGTTCCACTCCGCAGTGATAGAGCAGTTCAAGGCCAGTTTCTCACCCTTGAGAGCCTGCACAGGTCCACTGCTGTTCAGACGCACCTCCATGATGTTACTCACTGAAGTAAACAAGCAGAAATTACACTTGTTTCACTGAAATAAACATGCATGCTTACAAGTGATTTTTCATATATCATTTACTTATGTATTGCCACAGATAGTATGCTGACCTGGTCTGTGTACGAAATATTTTTGTGACTTGCGTGTCACACCATCAGTGACCGCCTGGCAGTATATGAGGCCACTGTCATAGATGGTGGGACTTTGGATGGTGAACCCCTGCTTGCTGTCCCAGATAATGTTACTCTGCTCTGGTCTAAGGCGTTGGTTGGGGAACTGCTGGAAGGGAGAGACAACCTTGATGAAAGCCCAGTACCAAAATGCTTTGGTATAATAAAAAAAGATCCCATTATTTAACTGACAGTGCAAAGCTCTTTTGTGTCATGAGAGAGACAACACCCATTAAATATTTCACTGCACTGCAGTCATGAGAACAGCTGCAATCACAACCTCTCACTTTAATTTTGGCTTTTGAATCGTAACTAAAACGAAAGAAGATATGTGGTCACATGTCGTGTTCAACACCCTGTTAAAACACAGGAGGAATCTGGAGTTATATGTGTGTCTCATTTCCAAAGAAAAGCAAAAATGCTACTTCTGCAAGGATTTTCTGTTATCAAAACCAGGAGTTAACCTTCTATGGCACACATTATGAAAGCAAGGTGAACAAATAACATTTG
This sequence comes from Helostoma temminkii, assembly GCA_900302695.1. Taxonomy (NCBI): domain Eukaryota; kingdom Metazoa; phylum Chordata; class Actinopteri; order Anabantiformes; family Helostomatidae; genus Helostoma; species Helostoma temminkii. The sequence continues at coordinate 35,433 of OMLM01000485.1, forward strand.
ATTAACTTGGACCCAACAGCTGAAATAACACATAATTATTGGATTGGATCTGTTTGAGGAATGTTGCCTGGAGTCATTATTGCACAACAATGGAAACAAAGTCAAAACTAT
>OMLM01000488.1:8223-25871 GCA_900302695.1 Helostoma temminkii
TTGTTTTTTACATTAAATTAGAGCAGGGTCAGCATCTGGTAAAGTAGCTGCAAAATAGAAAACAAAACATAAATACATTTTTTTGGGGGGAGCTGGCAAGGTTTCTGTGTTATAGGAAGAGAGACATTTGTACTATATAATATAATTAGAACATCAAAGTTTTCCAGGGCCTTCAAACTGTAGAAAAACCAAACTGGGCCATTTAAAAGAAAGTAGGAAAAGACTATTCTAAATTTAAAGCAGTTTGCTTTAACAGAAAACAGCAACCAGGGTTTTAAACGACCTGTTTGATTAACCAAGAGGATGATTATAGCCCCTCTGCTCATTGAGACGACCAATTTACCACCAATTACAGGAGTTGATGGGGCAAAATCACAGCTATTAGCTGAAAACTTTGACCTCCAAAAGTGGTTTCATGTTGACTTTTAATATTGATTTATCTCTATTTTTTGCAGAGGCATTCTGAACTTTGGTTAACTTAATAATTTCAGTTTAATATCGAAATCTCAAATGTGCCTTTCTGCAATGCGCTGTATTCTTTTTTTTTTCCCCCCTTATCAAGAAATGGGGCATCACGCATATTTTAGATGGCCAAAAACCTGTCAAACACAAGCCAGAGCGACTTGGCTTAATGCTCTAATTGATTAGGTAGAGCTCTCAGCCGACTCATTGATATTCATCAAAGAAGGGAGTAACTTTCTTCTCTAAATAATTTGACTACAATTACAGTGAACCTCCTACTTCAGCAGCACCTTACTTGATATCAATCACCTGAAGAGGGATAAGCCAAAGTGCTGATCAGCAAATAAGTAGGGAAATCCCCCCTCCTCAGCTTACCCTGTGTCATATAGGACATTAACCCTGAGAGTTAGATTTCCCTCGGCTGCAGCCTAAACAAAATGATTGCTAATCATTTGTCGTCTGGGCCCTGGAAGACTGTGGGTGTAAGCCTGCATTGATTAAATGGCAGGAGAGAGTGAGAATGAATCACTTGACTAATGCAGATGATGGGGGGAAAATGTGATAGACAGCAGAAATTGTTGAATATAAGGTCACCCGAGGACTGGGCTCCACAGCTCGCATTCATATCTCATGCTAAAATTGTGGGTTGGGGATTGAGGAAAGAGAAATGTCTCCTCACTGCTTCAGATTTTGCAATTTAAAACAACTGATTTCTAAATGAAATAATACTTAACTTGAGTAGTTTTTTTATAGATTCATGCTGTCTTAATGCTTCTGATGCTAATGTATATACTCATTATACAAAGACAAACTTAAGAGTATTTAAGTTTCTACATAATTAAGAAATCAAAGGTAAATACCCCCATGGCCACATAAGGAATGGCAGAGCTATTACTCATATCCGGGAACAAAATTAATAGGCCAAAGTCTACCATACTGTGGGTGCATGAGTAATGCAGGGTCTTGGCTGTGGGTATGTTTCAGAACAGAAGCTAACAGTACTTGCCAACTCCACGATAAATATCAAATAGTCTGGCAGCACATTTTGGAAACTGAGCTCCATGATGGAGTGGAAATTGCCATCCGGCTGATGCATTGTTAAAGACAAGCAGGAACAGCTGGTGGCCTTTTCCAAGATAATCCAATACTTGATGGTTTTGGACTTCTTGCTGATGGTGGAGTCTGTGCCCTCCATTACTGCACTCAAGAATAAACGTCCTCTCTTTGGTTTATAAATGAAAGTACACTTTACTTTCACACACAAGCTTTCATTGCAGGATACAAAGCCTGAAAGCATGTGGACAAGCAGTCTGCATACAGTACATGCAGAATCTTAACTAGTGCTCCATTAACTCACAGTAATGATGCATGCTGTCCGTCTGTTTGCCTGTTGGTGATTTTGAGATGGCACTCTGTTGTGTGCGGTAAGCCCTTTCTCATTTTGTTCAGAAATTAAAATCTTACGAATGAGGCATATGAGTTGTAGTGAACAAAATGGTGCACACTGCCACGGCTTAGATTCTGACTCAGAGAAAAGCAGAGAGGTTGTGTGAGGAGCCCGCTTTTTTTTTTTCCCCAACTGTGAAATATATTTGTCTGCAGCCCCTTTGGAAGGCTCAAAAAGCAGCTTGACAACTGAAGACGTGTTTTCTTTATGCGAGAATCAGACCCAGTGATACACAGTGAAAATGCTATTTTTTACCCCCAACTGTTGTTTATGGGAAGCAAGTGTCAAAACTACTTCAGTATCTAAAGCAAAACTGATAAAAGTAACAAAATGAAAAGTGCATTCGCTTAGTTTCGATCACTCTGAGCTGTATGAGAATTCAAAATTTACTCGTGTGATTCTGGAAGTCAACTTTCCACTTTGAAGTGTGAATGTGTAAAATGTATGCAACACCCATCACAAGACAGCAGATGGATTTCTCAGCTGAATTTGCCCATTATTAAATCAGCACAGTGAGTCTCGAGGTGTACTGTACTGCACTGCCTAATTATTATTCTTTTGAAAAATACTGGTGTTGTTCTAGATGCATGCAAAATGGGGGATGATGTGAATAAATCTGTCTCCTAAACTCTCAATTCAAGAGAATACATAATGCATGCCAGCATAAGTTTATAGGATTTGTAGGACTGTGTCTCATATATTACTTCAGTTATGACATTGAACTGCTGTCACCGACTTCACAGTGCAAAACTAGCATTTTTCTCTTGACCTACATTCAAGTGAGTTGCTCTTCCCATTTGTTTTGGAAATGTAATTCCGGCATTGCCCAGTCACATTTTCAACACCACTATCCTATTAATTAAATTAACGTCCCCTGAGACTGATCAGCGTGGCAAACCTCCTTACATTGCCACAGAACCTCATCAGATGCATTCTCTACTGTATGGTTTTGTGCTCAAGAACGCTGAACCCATAAGGCAATTTGTGCTTCCTCTATCTACTGAGTGAGTGCTCCAAATACAGTTTTCCCTGCTACGATAAGGGCTGGACTATAAGTTTATTGTGTCAGTTCCTGGAATTACCTGACTTTTCTGGATGGTGCACACTATCTCTCGCTATGTAATTAATCACCAGTGGACATATAGTATCAGCTCCCCCTACATTGGTTTTTTAGCTTAATGTAGACAAAGGAATTACATTTTGCCCTTTTGATGCCAAGTGGTTAAAACATGTGTTTTATAGATAGGGGCTATTTAATGGCAGGGCCCTCAAGGATTTTCTTACTATGGCAGGATACTTGCTAAATTAATATTTTAAATAGTGTAACATGTGAAAAAATTATCCTATTTTGCAGCTCTATATGACTTGGCCTGATAACTAAATTACTAAATGGGTGTTTTACTGAAACTATTACATATAAGCACTTTTTTTTATGTGAGAGCTCAATGATAGAAACGATGGATCTAGACTTACAAAAAGTACAATACAAGAAGATAGAAATACATTGATAATTTAATAGATATATATATTTTGCACTTGATCATTCACTTCAACCTCATACTCAAGATGTTTTTGATGTATCACATCATGCTACTGCCACCCTTGATCTGAGACAAAGAAAGCAAGTTCCTGACAGACAGGAAAATAAAATCTTAATTTGGGGGCTGATTTACTGAGATCCCAAATAGTGAGTACTAAATTGCAAGGGCATTTGAGCATTTTGTTTGTGGGCCTTTTGCAGGTATTCTACTAAGAAAAATTGTGTGATTGACCACAGGTTTATTACAAGAAGAAATGCTCTATGGAAAGATTGGTATATGACCCCGGAAACCAGCCACCACAGTCACATTTAGTCTCATTCAGTGCATTCTGGGTGCAGGAAACCATTGTAAGCAGATCATATTGGGGGCATAACACATAAATACACATGCATACACGTACACATCATCTCTTGCATTGAGTGAATTAAGCTTATGACTTACTTTAATAGGAAACGCAGGTGAAACCTCCTAAAAACAGTGTCCTTTCACCGAGTTGTGCAGGTGTGTAGGCAAGTCCTTCTCAACCACTTGATGATCCAAATAGAACAGGCACATTGCTTGTCTATGGCCCAAATGTGTGTTTGTCAGAGTGAAGAATGAATTCTTAAATTTTTCTATGGACGTGCCAAATGTTAAGGTGTGATGATGTGCTTAATAAAAGTTCAATTACTCAGCTTTTGGCCGAAGGGACACAGAAACTTACTGAACCCCCATAACACCTAAGCCTGTAGCGCAGCCAATAACTCCAAAATTGGATTATTAGACAGATGGTATGTGTGTATTTTTTCTTAATAATTGCAAATATATTAACACCAGTGGTAAATGTGCATTTTGAATTTTTATATCAATGAATTTTCCCCTTCCTGTATTTGAGCAAAAATGCCCTATTTTGCATGTTTATGACAATCGTGAAAAATGCATAGTGTGCACTATTTTGTCAATTTCAAAGAAGCAGTCCTCAGTGTGCACCCCAATTAAAGTTCTGTTTTTTGCAGGTGTTATCAAGTTTGCACATGCTAGTACACACAAACCTTTAATAAATCAGACCCTTGTGTTTCTCTGATAAAGGCAGTGTCTTTCATGTGGGCCAAAATTCCTCCACAGCGATGTGAAAGACTCATTGCCAGGTATCGCAAACAATTGATTTCCGTTGTTGGCACAACCAGCTTTCCCTTAGTAAATGAAATCATCATTTAAAAACTGCATTTTTTTTCAAGCAATTTGCAATTATTGAATCGGTAAACTTCCCATTATCTACAAATATATTGTTCTCAATAAACTGACACAGTAAAAGCAGACAAATCAACCCCCCATGCTCGACCTAACACTCAGCTCTAACCACCACTGCGTGTATCCTGAGGAAACACTCATCACAGATTGTTGTAACATTATTGGAACATCTTGGAGCCTGTCAGAGCTGCTTTCTAATGACTACTTTCCCTGCTGCGTTTGATGTGTAACTTGTCACTCTAGCATCTACAGCCTGAATTAGAAACTAGAATGTTTTGATTTTATGAGACAGAAAACAGGAAAAGACTTCTAAATTTGTTTTTATGGCACACCTTAAAAACCTGGTAGCTTTTGGGCGAAAAGATTCAGTAGCTTCATATCTGAGCTGAGAATAACGTGCTCCAGGAGCCAAGAGAGACACTGCATCAGGGACCAATTTACATCATGACACTGTCAAGATGGAGCCTCAGAGGTGTTACATCTGGAGGTGACTTGCACGGAGCATTCTAAAATTATGTGCACATATATTTGAATATTATCATCAAGTTCATTCTGTACTGATCTCAGAAAGTATGAAACTCTTCAGAACATGCAAATCCCTCGAAGAAGAAAGGTCATTGCCATTTTTTTTATAAATCTTTTGAAATTACAGTATTACAAAAGAGCGATAAAGTACACGGTGGTGGTATTATGTTTAAATATCATCATTATGGTAATACTCGATGAACAAGCAGTACTTGCGTTCATTCACACAAATCTGCTTTTGAATGGCAAATCTGTTTATATGATGAAACTAACATGAAATCATTAAATGAGATGAAAATTCTCTTATCATCATACCTTTTTTTTTTTATAACATCAAGCCTCCTTTTGAGGCCTTGCTTCTCTGTTCTTGATTCAACAGCCGATTTAACATTCGACCCAGTTTCAGCTGGGTTCTCTACTGGGACACAACCCAGAAGTGTCATACAGCAGAACCAGAATAATAAGGCCCTCCACTGTGGAAATGAAAGCAAATGATACCCTGTTTATGTGCTATAGATTAAAATCCAAACACATCTTGATGCATGAGACGAAGAAGAGTTGTCAGGTTACATTATTGCAATCAATATGGATGAAAAAGGAGGCACAGGGAAACAGACATGATAAGTAATGTGTAATCCAGTACACACAACTCATTTTGAAGGCTAATTATACACACCCTGTTGGATGTTAGTTTGGTATGGAAATGACAACCAACAATTTTATGCAACCCTTAGGAATGTAATTAGTATTATAATATAATGTAATTAGTCTTACTATGCAATGTAATCGCACAAGACTTGGGATATCAATAGTTAATGTGCAAACTGGATCACAAACAACCTGATTAAATTTTCTAACTTACTTTCAAAGAGCTAGTAGCAGTCTTCCAGCAGGTCTCACAGGGAATTTAATGTTTTCACTCAAGTTAGTGAAGTACATATTGTCTCTGAGGTGAACTCTGAGGCTTGCACAGTTACCACTAGTCTAATTATAAGAATGTTGATAATGAAGTCTTTAGTGTGTTTAACCTAAAAAAGTCAAGAAATCTAAACATTTAAGACACGGCTGTGGTGTTACTCCCTACATGCTCAGAATTTATGGTTGTGATAGCTACGACTGTACGGTACAGCTCTCTCCAACATAGCGCCACAGTCCTGCGAGATAAATTCAACCCCTTCATCACTGAACACCTCTGTCATGTTCCAATGTGTTCACTCGAATTGCTTTTAAACTATGTTATTTAACACCATTAATTATATACAACACTAATGTTTCATATAATTAAACTGTCAGTGTTCATTTTGGTCACATTTGTGTTTGTACAGTTACCTGGAAGGCCACGTGTCAGCCTCTTTATCCATTACTTTTAAATGGATATTTAAAGAACCCATAATGTGGGGTTTATATTTTTATTCTGTGGTTCTACTAAAATAGTTTAGGATGACATACACTTCCAAAAACTTCTCCCTCTCTGTAACAGTTCATTTTAGCTGCTGCCTTTTTAAGGGACATGGCACCATCATTGACTTGATCTAGGCCAAAAAGTGCCACTAGGAAATAACTCTGTATACCAGCAAGGGGATGCAGTCATTAGTATTCATCATTCAAAAAGATACAGCAGGATAAGACGTGGGACAGCAGATGTACAAACTGTAAATAAAGCAGCTTTTGGCAGTATTTTTTTTTTTTTTTACTTTTATCACACCACTCTCTCTCACCACAGATGGTTAACGGCCACTTCTAACCGAGAATATGTCTGATAAGTTGTAAAATGGCACTGGGGTCCATTTCCCTCCTTTTGCAGTGATGTGCTAAGCTGAGCAGCTATTTTGCCATATAGTTCAACAAACCTTTAGGTATTTCATTTGTCTGACAAAGCAATTTCTCCTAATTTCACTTTTATCTAACAATTTCAGTCTTTTGCCTGTTAGTTTAGCCATCTAGACAATTTAACTGACTACCAAACCATATAGCCATCACTTTTCGCTAACTCTTCAACCTTGGCTTTGCTGTTTCTCTTACTAATAACTTTCTACACGCAATATCACAACACATAATACGAAGTCTTCCTGTGGTGCTGACTCTTGCACAGCATTTATGTTTGTTTCTAACCATAATATGAAATAATTAGCATTTTCAGAGTATACTCAGAAGGCAGCTGCTATAATTTCTAATGTGATATATTATTTGTAGTAGTAAGTATAGTTTATGTTGAGAGACAATTTGCTGCTTATTTATTCTTATAATTCTTTTGCAACTTGTCCAGACTTCCATAAAGCATAATGAAGCACGTAATTTCTGAAATTACCTCGATACTTGATGCTTGTTATGATATTTTAGTAGTGTGTCTAGTGTTCTCATTTTGGTGATATAATTACTGCGTCTTTAATAGAAGTCCAAATATTCTTTACTTTCTATCAAGATTACATGTCGTCATTGATGTGACAGTGAAATTTTCAGTATTTTTTTAACCAGAGTTGCATTTAGAATAAAGTGAAAAATGGTAGGAACAAAAAAAAATGGTGAATTTGAGATCCACACATGTGCATAAACAAGCTTTTCTGTTATCTAGGCCAACTTGCTGTAAATTACACTGCCTTTGTAGTTGTTTTGAGCGTCTTTGAGTGTTCCTCTCTCCAAGCATGTTTCCGCTATCCAGTCTCCAAAGTGTGACAGCCATAATTAGCCTAGATTAATGAGGAGGCCACTTGAAAATGAAACGTATGAATAATAAAGGTGTTGTTATACAAACACCGTTTCATCTTTCATTGTAATCATACGCAGTATTCACGTGGGACAGTAAATAAGCATGTTATTAGATTTATTAAGGTCATGCTGACTATTTGTGCCTGTGAATATTGATGACCTGAAAAACTACACTTTTTTTATGCCTTGTATGGTTATATAGACAACAAAATATTTTAATAAACTACATTTATCAAATCAGTCAAGGGGTATTTCCCTTTTTATTGCTTGGCCTTGCAAAGAAAAAAAAGTCTTTAGGACATAACCCACCGTATATCAATTCTCCTTCACAGTATGCTTTTCTGAGGGGCAGTATGCCTGGATGGGGGTCACAATGCATTAAGACTGCCCCTTCCTACCATCAACACATTCACATAATTAAACCGACTTCCCTTCGCTCATACAATAAAGACTTAAACACCCTTCTTAATACTTAATGTACTTTTTTTTCCCAACTAAACAAAGTTAGTGTCCATAGTTTAGTTTTTATCGCAGGACTGCTGAACAACACTTAAGACTATTGACCTCAACATACAAAAAGATGTATAATTTGTTACTGTAGGATGTTCCGATTGTTCTGTATTCCCATTACAAACATTCCTGCACGTGTGACTAAATTAAATATTCATTATTTTGGGGTGACTCGTGTAGAATATTACTACAGAGTTGCTGCTTAGGGGAAACATACAGCTAATTGAATGAAGGAGTAGTGGTTGCTTCTGGTTTCTAAATGAACGCACCTACATATTTCCCTCTTTTCGACATCTCGAAATAAGTTGCCTAATGAGCCAATGTTGCAGATATCACTTCTGAAAATGGCTGCCGGGAAAGAGAATTTGGCATGTCTGTTTTGTTTTCTCTGTTTGAAAGTTTCCTGAAATGAGAAGCAGCACCATTCAGCTCCCTCCCCAAACAAGGTTGCTTTGTACTATGTTAAATTTAGCATGACGGGATGAAAGTTAATTTCCACATTAAACAAATGTGCTGATCTCTGATTTTGGAGCAACAAACACAAAAGCTCAGTGAGACCAGTGAAAAGTGGAGAGAAAGTGGAACAAACTTTTCCTCAGAATCCAGGCCAGTGCTTTACTCCTCTGCCAAGTGCTGTTTTTTTATTTTCACTATGCCAGTGATGCTCTATGATTAGGTCTTTGTTTGAACTGAGAGAAGCCCACACACAAATACTTTTCTCTTAATTGGGGTTTTTAAAGGATGAGAGTGGGTAGGAGACAGAAAGCTTCAAAACTGAGGGAAGAAAGCTAAATTTGATCTCTAGCGAAGGCGCTGCATGTCTTCAAGGCACTCGTAATCGCACTCACTGGTGATCAAGTTTACCCTCCTTCCTGTCTTGTAACTTCATCACTATGTGATGCTTTTCAATGTTGTGCATCCTTGAAGAAAAAGTAAAGCAGGAGTAGTTGACCAGCAGGAATTAACAAAGGGAGGTCATGTGTTTGGCAGCTCGCAGCCTCGGGGCCTTGGCAAATCAGGACCAGGCCTGTTTGATCTACAGAGAACACACTGTGGATGTCAGCACCGGGAATGCTTATTTCCCTTGGGATGCAGCCAGTCGGGACAGCAAAATCCAAGAGGCTAAAAATATTTTTTTGTGAGGTGATTACAGGTATAAAGTTGAATGTGAACAGTAGAAAGGCTTTGAAATGCTAAATAAGTGTCCACTCCCTGCCTGTCACTGATACTACACACAGAAAGGGATTATTGTTATGTTGGGCATTTTGCCCCATTTTCTTGCTTATACAGTTTATATATTTTTACTATTTGGTGTGTCCATTACATATCTAAATGGAGGAGTCTTAAGTATCTTTAATATAGCACCAAGAATATAGTGACTCTAATGACACAGTTCATACTCTACAGTATCATAAGGATATTCACTTTCACCACCCACTGGAATCCAGGCAATGAGATGCTTTCACCGAATAGTTTTAGCATTGTCTGCAGAGCTCTAGCTGGTGTGGAATACATCTGCATTAATGTGTTACAATCCTTTTTATCTGCTTCTTCTTTGGCCAAATTGCCATTTTTAGTCCTACATGTAGGAAAAAAAAGTTAAACAGATGCTTTTCTTATCAGCAGCACCTCCGAAATCTCTCTATACTCCACCTCCTCTTGATTAAGAGTAGCCCCAGACACAAAAGAGCAAACACGCTTATCAGAGAGAGATCAGGGAAGAAAAATGACCCTCGCTGTGAAGGCACCTCTCCTCCCCCTTTTTTGTGACTTCCCCTGCCACCGCAGGGAGGGGACAAGCGGTTGAGGAGGACATGGAAGTGCTGGGATGAGGAACAACTTGTCAAGATGGTGGATGATAAACACAATGCTCCATGTGGGTGGAGGAACAAAGTGATGCTGCTTGCCCATTGGGTGGCTTTACCCGCGCTTGCAACAAATGCGACTCATGTTGCATTGGAATTCATCATTGATTTCTTTTTGCCTTACAAAAGCCCAGTTTGTGCAGTGTGTGGTCTGCGATGACACCATCACAACAACTGTTGTCAAAATGCCAAAGTGTATTGAATCATTATGTTACCTATCTCAGTGGAAGCTTCTACATACCTGTTTGCAACCCTGTGTGGAACTGAGCAGAAATAAGCTGCTAAGAAATTCAAGGATACTTCAAGAATTCTGGCTAGAAGACCGTGGCTGCCTGTATTATTCAGTCTTTCAGTAAACTTTAAAAGGGTGAGGTGAGTTAGCATAAATGACACTGGCAGGATGCAATGCGATTTCACAGATCTAAGAATAAACCACTGTTGCCTCACCACGCTCGCAAGTAGAGTTGCCTCAGATTGTTGCTAATGAAGTGATGAGGCCAGAAATCCTGGTACATGTCACGACATATCATCTATTTTCTTCCTTCTGTTGCTTGTTCTTCCACTCTGCTGCATCACTTTCAAGAAACTAAAATGCAATTGATCAGAATCAGAACCTGTTTTGCTCACGGCATCTGCTCTACAGGACGAACGGGGATTTGTAGCAGCAGCAATGACATTCAAAGCCATTTTTCATGAGGATGAAACAACATTACTTAAGCATGTCTCACTGGACACCAAAGCACTTAGTGTATTAAATACAAGTTTGGACATTGGCTCACCCAACTCAAACCCATATAATAAAGAATTAATGAACTATTTGCTAGGGGTGATGTATATAAAGCTATCTGTCAGGTGAGGTCTCGACAGCCACTTGGTCGGGGTGATAGATTTCAAAGCAGGATGAGACATCAATCACTGTCCCGTGGTGATTGGTTATTTGTGTGTGCGACGGTGGCCCTCCATCTCAGCGAGGCGAAGGTTGGCTGATTGCTCACTCTGCCTCTCTACATTCATTGTAGCTACCTGACATTATGTTATACACCCAGTGCTGAATGTGGAAATGCTTATTTACACTCGACTGGGCCGAGCCTCCACATGCACAATATCATTTGGGTGTCTTGATGCTGTTTTGGCTGGTGTGCAAGTGTGAGCAAAGGAGGTTTAGTCGTTTGGTTATTGCCTCCCTTGCTGCTTTTGCTCATTTATTCCAAGATGGGTTAGATCGAGGAGTGCTGGTTGTTTGTTTTGTTGGCCTGCCTGTCTTCTGGCCCTGCCGCTACGATATATGACTGACAAGTGGTTAAGATGTCTCTTTGTGCTTATCAAAGTTGGTGAAAAGGTTTGCTCTCTATCTGCTTTGAAATTGCAACAGAACTGAGGTTGTGGGGCTACAATATCAGCTAAAAACGCACACAGAAAATGAGGTGTATAAAACTATAGTGCACGTCAAAATTTATATTATAACACCCAGTATTTAGTTAAATCAGTAGATTTACTCTTAAAATGAAATTAGCTTGTAATTGTGTAATTCACCTTTCCGCTCCTTGTAGGTCTTTTCTATGTCTTTTTATTGTTGTCATCACTTGCGTTGTACACAATTGTGAGTTCTGGTTAGTACTATTACACTGGCTACCCAACTGTGGAACAAATCTTATTATTGTTTTGTTTATTTCAATTTTGGGGCACATCTAATACACAACAGCCTGGTAAGCATGGTTAAACCTTCAGTGGTAATGTGTTGCAGAGGGGAAAGTGGAAAAGCCACTGAACAGAAATGTGAAACATGTTTAGGGATTCGGTTTATTTGTCAAATGAGAAGAACACATTATCATATCACAGCACTGTATTTTTTTATTTTTTTTAACCTGACATAAATGGAGCAGGAAAACATGACGAATGAGACTACAGATTTGGCTCTGTGAGACAGCTGACTTATTTTCATGTTCACTGTTTTTTAATACCACCATGTCAGCTTTCTCTCCCATGGTGAACGATTCATTAATTGTTAAAAGAAGCTGAGCACAACTAGTTTGTGGAGCAGTCTTGGTTAGTGACGTTCATTTGTTCTTTCAAAAAGACCAGAGTCAAAACCCCCTTCAGGAGATAGTAAGTAGGGGAAGGAAAATGCAACACTATTGCTCATCATGCTTGACTTACTTGATACTGCACATGATAAAACACTCAGTAGAAGTATACATTAGTTATTTAGAGGAGAAGTTCCACAGCTTAAGCAATACTCTTATTCGTCAAATGAGAAGCATTAGTGATTTTCTTTTTATGGGTGCTCAAGCACATCTACATTTCATCTCAGCACCCCTAGAAAAAAATAATGATGTGGCATACATCAGCGCAAACACATGGTTAATTACAAAACGCTACTGAGTTGCAGTACAAAAACAAGTTACACTGTATTTGCTCCTGGTTGTTGCCATATAACCTTAATGGTAACTTGTCCCAAAGTAAGCACTTTAATACAAAGAGTTAATTAACATCCCTGTAGTTATCTACACTGATGAAGCAATCATGTTTCTCTGCTGTCATCGTCATGCACTTTAATTCATCCTTCCTTTGCTTCACTAAGCAGCTACACTCTTTTTTTTTTTTTTTTGAGATATAGCTTTTAGATTTTAAATGTCACAAAAGGAAATGCTTATAGTATTAGGTCTAATATAAGTCTAATAGCTGAGCAAACTGACAGCTATTACTTATAATGGAACCAATATTAATACACATTGCAATATATCACCATCACACACTAATTAGCCTCCTACTGAACCTAAATGAACTAAGATTTTCCTCAAGTGAAAAACAGCTCAATTTTCATATTCAGAGAAAGTATTTTATGTATAAAGCAGAATGTGGTGTAGTCTGGCCAAAGTGGCTTAAAGATCATAAGATTACAAAAACATCAGCCTTCATAACTAGAGTGTTTTTTATATACAAGTATCAATGCATTTCAAATTGCAAAGCTGTACAGTGTAAAAGTTTTCTTTAAAATATTTTAATTTGTATGTGCAGAAAAGGAAATGATAAACGGTGTAGTAAGTAAATATATGCAAAAAGTATTAAGTTCAAAGAAGGAGCTTCAGAGCATATCATTACACACGAGGTTTGTGGTGTTATAGCGTTTCCCTAATGATCACATGTGCCAGATATCACTGACACATTTTTCTGTCATTTAAAGAGCAATTTAATGCTACTTATACCAATATTACCAATATTGGTGCTTGCCAGAGATGATGATGATCAAGAGGGTAATACATTTATACCATCACCTGCATTAGATGATGTTGGTATGGTCTGTTGTTATTGGTATAGTCTTAATTGTAATGTCTTGTCCAGATGGCCCTCCTCAATTGAGCTATTCTTTTCCAACACCCTGTAGAAAGCAGCGTGGATGCTCAGACCTCTGTGTATTCGTGTGTTACTGCGCCCTTCACAGAATTAGTCATAGGGGTGTGAGCCTTATTAGAGTCAAATTAGAACCCTACCGAGTTTGAAACCACATGAATTATAAGGGAGTTTTTAATCACTATTCATAAACACTGAGGAAAGGTCAAGTTAACCACTGTCTGACCTCATCTTATGGTATAAGATTTCCATAAGACTAAAGCTATTTATAAATCATTCTAAAAGCAGACTTTCTGCAACACCCTTCTACAACTACACTCTTATGCTCATCATCCTTCTATTATAATACATACATGAAATGATCATTATGACATTATGCTCCAAAGGGCAATACAAAAATGTTAATTACAGCAGAAAAGACATCCGTGTACCTAATTCTGACTTAAGCATATTGAGGAGTGATGTGGAAATCAATACATAAAAAGGCATTTCTTCAATATTTCCAGCATTTCTGGCATATGAGTGACAGTCTTATGGTGCTAGGGAACACTTGCATGTCTGATCACTCTTCAACAACTTAGCTACAGGGGGTGAAGTGAAAATGAAGCACTAATATCCCCCCCAGGGCCAAGCTGTCTAGCTGCACTCAGCATGACTGACAATATGACCAATAGATTCATTTCAGTTTTTCTAGCGTTTACACTATTGACCATCAAATGGTATTAAATCACTGTGTGGTGCATGCCTGATTGCAATGCCTTTTCATTTTTACAGGGGTCAGAGATAATAACGAAATAAGTCGAAAGCTGTCTGGGTCAGGCTTTTTATACCATAACTGCACAACTCAAATTGAAGAGACTCTCTGACTTTCTTTTAAGTCTGTCTTTGTTTTTAATGATTTTATTCTGTGGGAGTCCAAAGTGTACTGTAATAAATAATATAATAAAAACTCACATAAATAAAATGTGTGCAAATGAACCAGAAAATTAAGAAACAATTTAAAGGATTGAACTATCAGTGACTTTCCATTAAGGTTAATTTTTATAGTTTTATAGTAAATTTAAATTTTATTTTCATTTATGTTTTACAATGTACATTTTTTGTATTGAAGTTTCCTCGTGGACTAATCATTTATATATCATATATTGTATATTTAAAATTGTGAGATTGTTTTTTACTCCCTATTTACCAGCCTATGTGGTGCACTATATATGGTGCCATTTTGTTTTTGTGACCGAATGTTGAGTGAGAATTTTCACAGCCTGTAGTGCGCTGACGGTATCCCACAAGGCAACACTAAAAGTAGCGTACAATACTTTCTGCTAACAATCCCACAATGCACTGCTCCCCATTTTAAAATTAAAAAAATACCGTTGCTTGGGTCAAACAGTTATCAGTGACAATGCAATATGACTCTGATTAGTGAGTGTCTAAAATTAGCTTTGCTTTACAGTATTAAGTAGATTATATAGCGACGCAGTCTCCTAAAAAAATACTTTCCTATACAGCTGAACTGCAATCTCACATATGTTTTTTTGGGGTACAGAACTGCAACCAAATATTTTTTTCTGTTAATATAATGATCATATGTTCACAATTAACGTAAATGTCATGTCATGTATGCATACATATCAATTGAATGTCCACAGGCAGCAGATTGTCCGCATAAAATAACCGATCTACAACATCCCTTTTCAGCATATACCTACAGGGTATAGGGAGTGATTTCGAACACAGCAGTGGTGTTACTCTATGGTCACTTCAGCCAACAGGAGCATGTATTGTAGCTACAGTGGCTAGTTGGCTGTTAACGGTGGGTAACTAGATACAACTTTACTAACAACAAAACTGGCATGCAGTAAAAAGATACATTTTGAAAATGTCATCATTATAAAATAAAACATAAATAATGTACCAAATGAAAATTAGGTCCAATAAAATTGTTATAAAATGAGAATAATTAACTAATATTTCACAGTAATGAGTTTTAGTTTTAATCTTTTTTCTTATATTAAACTCTCTGAGTCAAACCTGAAGAAAGTGAGAATTTACTTTGAGGAATGTTTAAAGATACAGTTGATCGTTTAGAAAATGTTAATGACTTTACACTTAAAAAAAAAAAAAACTGGTTCATCAAGCATTTGTCAAATAATTTCGTCGAAATATGATCTAATAAGTGCAAAGTGAAGTGAAATCTTGCCGCATATGAAGAGCCCTCTCAATCCATGATATTCTATCATATAAAAGGCATTACTCCACTTGTGAATGTGAGCAGAGATAGAATGCATACTATACAATTAATCAAAAATTCAGTCATTATCACAGAGATAATCATGTGATGGCTGAATTTCAGAATAATACACATCTCTGACATACCCAAAGCAGCCATTACTTTCATCCTCTGAACTATCACCTTTCAGGTTGCCTCATTACGTGCCTTGATCTTTTATGCAGTTGGGTGAAAACAGAAGAATTGCATTGCTTTGATCTGCAGCATAAAAGCTCCCAAAGAACTGACAGCATTTCAAGTTGGAAACTGTGTTATATAGACCACATTAGAGTAAAATATTGTTTGATATTTTGATACATTATTGACTGTGAAACAAAAAGCAAAATATTGACTTCATCAAAAACTGAGCAGGAAGTGTGTAGATCAACGAGTTTATCCAATACGTTGTTCCTTTGTGTGTGGAAACATTTTATCCAGGTCCAGGCCACAGGTCTAGTGCATTAACACTTGCAGGTAGTGTGAGACTGCCATTGGAGTGCTCCTATTTTAGGATGCTATATTCAGAGCAACTGAATCCTTAAAAACAGTAATAATAACAGTAGAACATGTGGTGGTATTTGCTTCTTCTGCATTTCGGTTTTTTAAACAGTTAAACAACTGCTCAAACAGTCCTTCATTTGGGAATTACAAACTGCTAAGTGACTTCAAAAGCACTGCCATCATTTGTACCAACAAAGAACAGAATGTGATGATTCATAAGCTTTTTATACACATTTTGGGTAATAAGCAGAAACCCCTCCATATGGCTATTAAAGCTTTCTCTTGAATGGGGCATTTTAAAAATAATACACATGTAGACATAAGGTGCATATTTAGAGAAACTATTCCATTAAACATATCTTTTTTAAAAAAACTTCTTACTTAATTAGACTGTTCTTTCTGTCCACTGACACATTTGTACTTGTACTAGCTGCTACCTCCTGACTCGACATAGGTCACAGAGGTGTTGATAATTAATGTGCTTTATTGGTTAGCCCTGAGTTCCCAATGAGAATAAGAATAACTAGTAATGTCGGGGAAGTCAGGTCCCAGGCACATTTATTTAAAAGTCTGATCAAATGATTGCAGCTGCAGACTTTGCCTTTATATAAGGTTGAGATCACTGAGGGCATCAGAGGATTGTAGTAGCAGATTATGTCATTTCAATTTGGTCATGAGATTCCTTTGTGTTGATAACATTAGCTAATGCTTTATCCAAGGCGACAAAGTAAGTTATCTATTGATCTTTAAACAACAGAAAATTTTGACACCCCACATGTAAAAGTGAACCTACTGACCTACAGCCTGAACAAGATTGAACACATCGCGAAAGTAATACAAGATAAAATAAACTGTGCTGACTGTATAGAGTAATAAAAGGTTCATTAATTCTGTGCTTGCTTTAAAGAAGCTTTACATGTGCTCATGTCCATGTTTGTATGTCACCATAATGTACTACACCAGAATATCATTTGATATTATATGGATTCTTTTCTATCGACAGTGTAAAGCTCCAGATTTGGAGTTATGCACAGTATCTCTTTAATTGTTTATCCTCTTTCTTCACCATTCTGTTTGAATATGCATGCAGAGGAAGAGCACTTGTACTCCCAAGGATATATACTGTGAGAGTTTGGATCAAAACAGAACTGGCTTATACTGGATGATGCTCAAAGAGGAATTAACCTCGTTTTTTTTTTTTTTTTTTTTTTTTTTTTTTCTTTTATTGTTTTTGTTGTTTT
>OMLM01000488.1:25891-62340 GCA_900302695.1 Helostoma temminkii
ATATCCTTTTTTTTTTTTTTTTTTTTTTTTTTTTTTTTTGCCTTGATCTGATTTGAAGTGTTTTGAAAGAAGGTGAAGATTTAAAAACTTTTACATGGAGTAAACGGGCTTTAATGTCGTGATCAAGTTTCGCCTGCATAGTTTTCAGTCGCTTGTACTCAACAGATTTCCACCAGGCCTGCAAAGTGCATCATCAGTTCATGCATTTTTGAATATTACATAGACCTAAATAACAAATGAGGGAGGAGATCGCGAGAGTTAATGACTAATTTGAACTTTCTGGGCCACAAAGGGGAATAAGTTCCTTCCATCTACAAATTAAAAAGGAATGAACTCAAGAAGCTGCCTCTGTTGTAATGGAAATGTGGTATGACATCAGCAGTGCATTAAGAATAAGCAACTGTTTTAGCCAAGCAAAGAAAATGCTGGGTGAACTCAAGCTGAGTTTTCTTTTAGCATCTGTTTCTCCAAATATGATGTGACTGACATGAATTGCCAACACGGCTCTTGGCTTGTTCTCTGGTCAATTCACTTTTTAATAGCATACATTTATAATACAAATGGAAAATCAACCACAGCCCAGAACTGACCTATTCTTTCAACATGAGCCTGGACGCACATACAGTTTTCTTCCTATTAGGAACAACAGACACAATTGAGGCTAATTTTGCAGATGCTCCATTTCAAAACATCACAGCTTTGTAAAGATAAACACTACGCAGACTGACTATCGTGTGGTTTTGTTAATAAGACTATACTGAAATCATTCTTTTATATTGATTTATTGATCACAGTGATAACAGTCTGTGATCATGGGGAAATGTACATTAAAGTGGATTTTCTCTACATAGCATAATCCATTGAACTACTCTGTGGGATGAGTTCTTGTCATTTTTAAAAATAGCTCAAGAGCAGGCATAAGATCAGATAATTATTGCTGCTCTGATCACTACCAATTTGAATAGGGCATCTACCACCGAAGGTATAAGTTGACATTTAATTCACTGAAAGATTACTGAACCAAGACAGACAATAGAAGAAAGAACAGATAAAAGCTCAACTGAATCTGAGACAAATTTTCAAAGAAATATACACTAACCAGTTTGCTCCACAGCTACTCTTTGATGACTCACAAACAAAATGAAATTAATGAATTAACCAGTACTTTTTTGTGGCATTTCTAGACCTGTGGATGAATACAATTAATGCCACTCACTCCCTCAACAGCTAGCGTAAAAATGGCATCGAGCAAAGTATTCAACCTTCATGCTGTTCCAGCACAGCTGCGCAGTGTTCAGTGTTAGAGCACTGTGGTTGAATCAGGGACTTCGTAATTGCATATGTGTGTAGCAGTGTGACCTTGTGCTACTCACAAACCTTCTTTGATTGAATGCATTCTTCAAAAGGAACTTTGATTTATATATATAAATAGATAGATAGATAGATAGATAGATAGATAGATAGATAGATAGATAGATAGATAGATATGGTAAGATTTACCAGTGATTTCAATATGAATGACAAGTCTAGATTATTCCATGTCATTGTACAAAAAACAACAAATTAGTCAACATTAAGGTTGCTTGTTAAGTGCACACTGTGGGCAGCAATTTTCCTTTGCTCTTGTTTTTTCCTTCTTGTTTTTTCCTTCCAGAATCATGTATTATCTCATCTCGTGAGGTAGGTGTATCGTCCTTGTTTATTATTATATTATTATTACTTGTGTGGCCTGTACAGTTCAGTAGTTCTGTCTAAGCACTCATCAGCTCGTGGCTGGGCACCACACAGACTTCTCGTGGGTCATGCTCCAGACCCTTCTGGGCCACCGTACTATTAACATCCAACAATTAAAAAAAAATGTATTATGCACTAACATTGGACAGTGCATGCAACTCTGATGACTGTTTCTAATCTCATATTTGGTGCTACAGTCTCGTTTTACAGCATATTTATCTTGACAAAAGAGTCTAAATCTGCAGGGAACAACACATGCAACAGTACTGCAGTGAAAACAACATAACTTCCTGTTTTGGAGCTTCCAAAGTATTCTCCTCTGTGCTCAAAAGGGTATCCCCAAAGGGGCAGTGCCATAAGCCCATTGATAGACTGGTAAGTTTCCCATGTCATTTTTCCAATGTGAGCATAGCTACATGACAGTCGATACGACCCTTTCAAATCTATC
Source organism: Helostoma temminkii (assembly GCA_900302695.1). Classification (NCBI taxonomy): domain Eukaryota; kingdom Metazoa; phylum Chordata; class Actinopteri; order Anabantiformes; family Helostomatidae; genus Helostoma; species Helostoma temminkii. Next base: position 28,074 of record OMLM01000488.1, read on the forward strand.
TGTCCACTTAAGCCTCCTCCCAAAGACAATATAGCATTGCAATAACCTCATGACACTACACCTGAGAAAGAATTCTGCAAACCACTAGTAAAACGCATCAAATGTTTTTTTTTGTTGACCAAACATGCAAGGCTATGATATTTTTGCTGAGCACAGTTTTTCTTACCTTACTGTTTATGCTAGGATGCACTTGCCTTCAGTAACCCTGACAAAGGTTCACTGGTAAAGACAATAAATGACTGATCAGGCATGTCATACAGTAGTGTAACTACTGCATGCTAGTATCAGTCCACACTCACTGGCATGTAAAATCATGCATTAAAGTTCCTTCATCCTTGCTTGACAGAACCTTAATGTTAATGTTACCATTGCTAAAACCAAATACTACAATCCTGTCTGGCGTTTTGAAGATAACTGTACCTTAAATAGACAGAGCGCATCTATCATAACATCAAAGACAAATGTCCGAGACATTCAAATACCTTGTCTGTCACTGACTGGTAGAAATTCTGAAATTTCTGATCATCATTATCTACTGTGTCTTTGTTCTGTGGGCAAATGTGCCTGGAATGCTTCAAAGGCATGTTAATCAAGTCCTGTGTGAAGATGCCAGGAGACCAATTACACTTGTGAGCTGCACTTCAGCTTTCTCATTTCCCTGAATCCTGCTGCTCAAACATGGTTATAGCCAAGATTTCTTTTCCACGCCGATGAAATAGTTGACCTTGACAAATAGTGGAATGCAGAACAGAATTGGAACATGGAAACGGCATGGGAGTACTTCAACTTCTCTGCCGCTCCTGTGGAAATCAACAGTAATCGCTGTGTGTGAAGCGCCGCTGGTGTGTATTTGTATGAGAAGATGATAAAGTGGCTTCGTTGTTCAAGGCTCGTTTCAGTGTGGCCGTAGATTGAATTTGCAGAACATTCAAAAGACGATTGGAGGCTCTTTTTCTTTTTCCCTTTGTTTAACATGGACTTAATACAGAGCTATTCATTATGTCTGTTCTTCAAGGTTCAGGTACGTCAAGCTCTCCTCCTAAATTTGAGCAGTGACTAGTTTTCTTAACTTTCATGGCTGCCCAATTTCCAAACATCAGTCTTATTCATCAAGCACCAAAAAGTGATTCTTCCTGGAGGTGGATTTTGCCAAGAACAATGAGCTCTCCATCCCCGCAGCTGTTTCTCATTTTACAGTGGAGTGGAATGAAGAACACAAGAATCTGTCACCAGTGGAAACGGTGTCCCAGTTGGCCTCATGAAGCCACATCCTCATCCTAATCATTATCCGTCCATCCATCTGCCAAAAAAATGATGTGCCCCCAGATGTCACAAAAAGCTCTGGCAGGCTGTTCTTGCCCACCAGTCAGCAAGGGCCTGTCTTTGCTCGACTGCATTGCATTCTGTTCACACCAGGACAAACTTGATTTAACCAGAGGGAGGCTTTTGTGATTGATGATTCCACCACATATCTTCAGCCGCAGCAATTTGGCCTGGTCCTACTGGTGTGCAGATGTTTGTGAGTTTGTCATGTGAGTACTGTTTGACAGCAAATATGAATAATATGCATTAGTATGTGAGGATATTAGAGACAAAGAGGTTGACTGCACAGGTGTGCACATGAATGTGTGTGTGCGGAGGCATCTACACTTAGTGACTCACAGCTGTAGCAGCTCCAGTTGGTTTGCTCATTGTTTGTGGTGCAACATTTCCCATGCATGTGACAAGTGAGCCCACTCCATCCAGGCCTTGTTAAAAAAAAAGGGAAGCTAAAAATGCCAGTGTGGTCTTCTCACACCCACAGCTTTCCTCAACTAAAGCAGTAATCAGCACTGAGAAGTGCCGTCCATGCCTTGACTCCCAGGCTTTCCACGCTGCTGCTTCTTCTACCGCTTCCTTTTCCCCCTCTATCTTTAAATGTCATGTTCCTTTGTGTTCATCTCTCCTGGTGTTCTACAAGCAAACAAACACTGAAGCACCAGTGCTCCATTGCTACTGCAAAACCATGTACATCAATTCCCACTCTTTATGCCGAGGTCTAAGTTGATAAAAGATAGATGTACGTGTGTTTGGATGCATTAATAAATGAGGTTTGTACGCATTAATAAATGAGGTCGCCTCATGGAGAAAGCTTGAATGAAAACAAATGAACAAATTTGGTAACCTACTGTACAAATTCCCTGCAATAGTGGTTCAGTATGTAGGTTTCCAAAGCACTTGAATTGAAATGATCTGCACCAATAGAGGGTGCATCAGTCAAAAGCAAGGAAAAAATATATATTACATAATATATCAAGAGAGGCAGTCACGAAAATCATGACAACATATGCCCTGAATGCAAGAGAACTCCTTCAATGAAGAGGCAGTGGTCAAAAGTTGAAAGCGACTAACCCGAAGCGATCAAATGTAAAAATACAGTACAAATTGGGGTTGACAAATACAACTAATTGGCACGCAACCTACCATGACCCATATTTGCTGGAATGTTTCCAAAAATCCTTTAGCCTTTTGAAGGTAAACTCCTTTTGTGCCCTTGTATCTGTCTGTGTGGAAACCTAGAGCAGAACACACACACAAACACACACTAACCTTAATGACATAAATGGCATGTAATGGTGATGATATGGACCTGGAGGGAAAATAAATCACTGATGTAATGTTTCTGGTGAGAGCGTGGCTTGTGCTGCAGATGAAGCCAATGTGATGGGCTCCATCTACTGTTGGGTTACGTGAACTTCAAGCTGTGTGTTGCACTGACAGTGCCCCAGCTGACTCACTTCAGCGCCTTGCCCGTAAACGAAAAGGGACAGCCAGATTCAGCAATGAGGCTGAGACAGTATAATTTATGCCCGTGAATTATGGATATACAAAGCGAAGTGAAGGCCAATATATGTTTTATACCACGCTCCCCTCCATTTATTTTAGCTGGGGTTATGACTTGATAGCTGGCGTTTCTATTGATGATGGACTTCCTGATTTATCTGCTCCAGTCAGCCAAGACCATCAATTAAAGCACCTTGCCTGGACAGACATACCGAACGTACTGTCACCTGTTGTTTATGACTGACTGACTGTGCTGTTATGACGAAGCTTCTGGCAGAACGGGGCGTTTCTTGACTCATTCTGCTCACCATTTTGATTACTTACACACATGAGACAGTCGAACAAGGAGCAGTATCCAACTGCAGTTTGTAAAAACTAGCACTATCAGCTTTTCAGCCTCATTAATAAAAATCCACTTCCTTTTGTCTGAATAACAATAACTGTAAACTGTGAGGCACCCCTATACCTAGCATTGTTTTATAACCTCATAAAAGTCTGGAACATATAATTTCTCACAGATAGACTGAGATGTATATACTATCCATTTCCCTGGAAGCCATCACAAGCAATTTCCTTCTTCTTTCATCATTCTAAATGCACCTAAATGGTTTGGGTAGAGGGGGGGTCGAGCAATAATAACCACAAGTTTGTGTCAGGAGGGGAATTTGGAATCTTTGATGCTTTTCTTGGCATGAAATGTATTTACAAATACCTTGGTGGGAGCCAATAAAAGGTTTAATATTTAATTAGGCCTAAGGGCATCTCACAATAACGGGTACATTTGTGATCAATGATGGACGAGTCCTCAGTGTCAGTTGGTATGGGGAAAATGCCTGGCTTCCTCCTTTAAATGCTACTGTAGTTACTAACATATATATATAGCACTTTGGGGAGAGTGAGCAACCAGCAGTAGCAACTGTATCTGTGTTTGTATACATTTGTGTATGACTTGAGATAATTACCATGAATGATGAAAGGTGAAAAAAAAATGTATTTAGGCTATCTTGGTGCCAGTGCTGATGAAACTTTCATGATCCCTGCAGGGAATGCAGGAATGTCAAAGTGCTCTGTGAGATTGGATTGTATAATCACCGGTCTTAACTCACTAAAACTGAGGGTTGTGTTTGAAATATCTCCTTTTGTTTGCCTTTTTTTGAGCAAATGATAATAAATAACAGAAGTCAGACCTGCTAAAATCACAAAACCACATTTCTTACATTCCCGTTTGAACCCGTTTGAACCTGGCAAGTGATTTAAAACAGCTTTTTTAGCAAAGTTAAGTTTTTTTTTTCTTCTTGAAAAAAAAAATGAAATTCCTGTGATCATCTTTGCACACGATCGTCTTTGCACTTGTCCATTCCTTTGAGTCTTTCACCTTAAGAAATCGTAGAAATGGCTCTTTTCCCTATTTATGTTGTTCATATTGATACATTCATTTTCAAATGAAAACGTTTTTTAACAAGCTTTGCTCTCATGAATTGGTACATCTTTGACTCCCACATGAAATTTTGCCCTCAGTATACTGTATGTTGTACATCTTTTCATACAGTCGGTCTCATTGCCAGAGCTTTGGTACATTTATTTGGTATATTTATTTTATTTATGCAGTTTTAAAAAATATATATATAATTTTGATTGTTTTGTCATTAAAAGCATGGCACTAGATGCAGCATGTAGTTCAATTGGTGGGGCAGTTGTGATTGTTGTGATTGATTCAAGGAGATCAATGAAGTATCAATTATTATCATTAAATAAGGAAGCTGCATCGGATGAGGAGCTTTATTGTTATAACCATAGATTTACAAATAATCTCAGACATTGTCTTTTCAAATTCTCCACTCTGCAAAGACATTTGAGACACGCAGTGTAATTTGACAATGATGTGATGTCAGAGCACAGCAGCAAGCATCGGAGGACCATTTCAGATATTAATCTCAGTCTCACAATTGTGTAAATTAGCACACCTGCTCAGTGGCGCTGAAGCCTTGAATGTAGCGCTATCAAAATACACAAAGCTTAACAGCAGCTGCCAAAGCCTCGTGACAGCTGTCACAGAGTCAGCACACTTTAGACTACTTTCTCTACTGGAAGATTTTTCTGTGAAACTTTCTAAATGCTGAAAAAAAGCTGCAAGTCACATTTTTATTCTCTACCACAGAATGGAGCTTATTCTGCTTTAGTTTTAATGGCAGAGATCCAGGCTGTGGTCTTGAGCCACGTAGCAATGAGGTAAAACGTTTGCTCCGCTTTGGAGACTTTTGTTTCACTGCCACTGAACTCACGTCAGAGAGCGTTGATACCTCAGAGACAAGGCACAAAACATATAAATGCCCAATTATAGTTGCTTCAAAGAGAAGTGCATTTAAAAATTAATAATGGGGGCATTACATAATTCAAGGCACTTGGTTATGTAAGCGGCCCAAATATGAAGAACAGACAGGGTATTGTCTCTTACTCAAATGGCAGTGGCTGTGCCTGCGAGTCTGTTTTTGTCATTGTGACCACTTGTGCATCTTGTCTCTGTATGCATTTACCTATATGTGTGTGTGTGGGGTCATGGCGGACTCAAAATATATCTAAAAGGAACATAAACTGGAAAGACAAGACATTGTTGAATGTAGCAAACAGCCTCTTTTATAGGTGAATTCAGTGTTACTGAGCAGCACCAAGCACCAAGGCTGCTTTTTCAGATGTATGAAAAGCTGAGACACGCCACAATATTTCTCTCAGACATGTTATGTATAAATAGTATCTTGATAAATTTTATGTTTTGCATGCTGGTTTAGATGCCAACCTGTGTCTTTATTCCTCTTACTGTTTAAAGTATTATTTGCACGAATCAAGATGTCCTTTCAGTATCCCAATTTAAAAAGCAGATAATAGCAGATAATGTATTCGTTAACATGGTTTCCCACACTGTAATAATAGAAGTTTTGCTTTTATGAAACAGCTGTGGAATTTGATGAAATTGCATGGTGAGTGAGTTAAGTTGCCTTGATCAAAATAAAAACTGACCTTTAACTTGCCATGTACAGTTAGGCAACATGATTAGCCCATTAACCCTTTTCTTATCTTTAACAATGACCATACATACCAAATCAACAAAGACAAAATCTCCACTTGTTGTGGTACACTCAATTGAAACAACAAAAACAAAAGGCACACAATTATTAGCACACTGACAATAAATTGTTAACCATGTAAACTTTCACAAGTGATGTTAACCTTTTGTGGCAGTTGCTAAATAATGTAGCAACTAATTGAGTTTGGACATTAAGTTTGAGTTCATGCTACAGATTTGGGCATCTGAAAGGGCCACTCTAGGACCTGGATTTTTAGTCTTTTGGTTAGGTGTAGTTCTTTCAAAATGTTTGGACCACCTTGGATGTACTTTGGGTCACTGTCTTACTGAGAGACCCAGTGGTGACTGGCAGCAGATGTGTTTACATTATCCTACAAAATATAAACATAATCTTTTTCTTCACATGCACCCAAACAAGGTTCCCTGTGCCCAAAGAGGAAAAAACAGTCCCACAGCATTATGCTCCCACCACCATGTTTAACTCAGGGAACTGTGTTCTCAGGGTTGAAGGCCAAACAAAATCCATGTGCCTAAAGATCTCAAGTTTGGTCTCCAAAACTTATCTGTGTCTTCAACGTCTCATATTATGTCCCTGCTGTCTCCAGAATGTGTCTGTAAATTTAATGTTGACAAACCTGGACAGGATTTTGCACTCAGAACCTGTCTCTGGAACGACTGGTTTTGAGCTGTGCATCCCCTTCCCTCCTGTTTGCTGACATATACCTCCAATGCAGGGAGACCCCACGTTTTCTTGAAGCTACAAAAACAGGGTACACATTCCATATGGAAACTCCCAAGAAGACCAAATACACAGTTTATGGATGTAGTATCTGCCTTAACCAACTATGACCCCCCTAGATAACATCAGTGAGGGGGGAAATCAGAAAGGAGACGCTCCACTGCTGGCCTACTTGGTGTATGCCTTATAAAAGTATAAAAATGACAAAATCATTGAATTTTGCATAATAAGGGACCTTCAAATGCTCATAGGCAAACGTCTGGGTGTTTCTGATGTGCTGCTGTGTGAGCAATGGCTTTTTCTTGGATGATGACCTTGAGGTTCATCATGGAACTGATTCTGGTTCCCTGAAACATCAAGTTTGTTTGAACACAATAAAAAGACGAGGACAGATGAGATTAGGATTTGATGAGAGTTCATGTACCCATAAGTTATGTAGATTCTCCCATACTAATACCCTCAGTTTCATAACTACAGTGATACCCAGGGGAAGGGTGCAAAACGAGCAATGACTCTAAACAATATGCAGAAACATGGGGGACATAAGATTTCAGCATTTACTTAATTCATTGTCAGCAAATGCTTGAAGTCTGTTGCTGCAAAGATAAAAATGTTCTGAATCTATAACTCTCCCTTAACACACACACACAAAAAACTCAATGTTACGTCTTTAATTAAGCTTGTTCCTTTGTTGGCACTGTCTTGTCGGTTAGGAAGAAATCTGCAAAAAATATAAGACAACCTCATGCCTTACTTAGGTCTTTAATTAGCAGGAATCCCAAATGTTAGTTGTTTACTGACTGCGGACTGAAATTCTTCCATTTTGACTTTTTGATCACTCTGAAACGTCAGTGTTTTTGTAGTAGTCTGTATTTCTTCCTCTGTTAGTTCCCTCATGTCTCTTTATAACATGGTACATTTGATGTGAGTGCGTGTGCACCTGCTTAACTTCAGTCATTTTTGAAGAGCATTTATGAAACCTGCATTTAATACATGCACACTTTTATCTTTGACCAAGTAAAAAAAAAAAAGAAGTTGAAAAAAACACCAGATTTTCCAGACAGCTCAGGTCTATCCCAGAATCCACCCAGTGACAGTACTTAAGCTCCTGTCTACCTAGAAAAGTAAGAAAACAGCTTGATCTTTTGACTAAGGATTATAGAATGGATGAAGGGTGGAAAAACCAGATGGATTGTGCTCTATATAACTGGATTATTTATAATATTCTATGTAGTGTGATGCAACTGCTAATGATGTTGATATCAGCAAGCAAAAGAACTTACACAGGATGATTCCAGTTTATTACAGCAAGGATCTTTTCAAATTATAAAATTATTATCCAAGATGTCTGCTGTAGACAACCAAATAAACAGTAGCTACACTGATGAAATCAAGTTGTTCCTTCTACAAATGTTAACATTTACAGATTAAACACTTTATTTTTCACATATCTCACTCTCTTAGGACCATATCTGCATTCAGATAGATTTAAACCTGCTGTGTGCATGCTGATGTCACAAACACCGGGCCAAGAATAGATTAGAGCTGCAATTAACAGTAATTGTGTTAATTATTAATTAGTCTAATGATTATTTTTCCCATTAATCTAATTGTGGTTTAGTCTATAAAATGTCACACAACACCAACTTTTTGAACTTTTCCAACACAACCAGAAGAAATTTAAACTGTTGGAATGAAATGTGTGGAAAAATCAATGTTTAATAAATAGCTATCTATTAAAAATAATATTAAAATGTATATATTGTAGCTGCAATATAGTAAAGTGAAGTCTTTTTGTTCCGTAGTGCAGCTGTAACTGCATCAGATCAACACTCTGCTCTAAATACTGAAGTGTTCTGGTTTAATGCTGTTTCTTGTCTGTTGTTCATGCTGTGTTGCCATATTAAGTAATGCAGCATATATTCATGTTGCAGCCTGTTAGTTATGCATGAGTTGTCACTACAGCTCAACACTGTATGTTTTTGCCTTAGCACCCTTGTAGTTGGTCTTTGTCTTGATATATTGGTTTTGTTCTCACTGCCAGAGTTTGTATTGCAGTGTGTTGTATTTCATCGTCCTTCATTCTTCACCTCCTATACTGTAATGTAATGCATGTAATCTTACCGAAATGAGATGTCATTTTTCTATTATGATGTTACAAAGTTCCAAACTATTTCTTTTTCTCCGAGCTGAGTCCACCTGGTGCACACCTCAGCAAATCCTTCAAGGATTCCTGAAACATCCCAGAAAGCCCTTCCTCCTCCAGAGACTGACTGTGATTCAAATTATGCAGAAATGTGTGCCAGAGATGGGCGACTGTCACAGGTCCCCTGGAAATTTCATTTTAATTAATCTTTGGCAGAAATTGGCAGCACGGTCATCACAACACACATCACAGCTCCTTGGAGAAGATCCAATTTTCTGTCTCAATAGGCATTAAATTAGCAAGAACATTTCCACCTTTGTCACCCCGGCACGCATAACAAATGAAATTCATTTGGCTACGTGCCATAATGGAGTGCTAATAAATGACGCGCCACCCAAGCGAAGTACAGAGAGATGACAGCAGGTGAATTGTGTGTGCCAGTGCCTCGTCACATCTGGGAGTGTTGAAGGGAGAATAAATGTGCAAGAGGGGAGATTTGGGCATGTGCAAGTGAGGATGCAGACATTTTTGCTTCCCGTGTGAATTTTCAGAAGATGATTTGAAGATCGCTCTCTGGATAGTCTGGAGAATACCAAAAAGGAAAACATTACTGAATGCCTCCTTTGAGATTAGATAAATGCCATGAATCATTGCAAGCGCTGGAATAATATGTCGAGCTTTATGGGCTAAATTCAAAATCACCTTGCAGTGGCTGTGTAATACTAGATGTTTATTTACCTGATGTCTCAATTATAAAGTATTCTTGGCTGACCTGCATGACCATTGAGGCTATGCTCAGAAATTTAAATCTTTTCATGAGAATGGCCCACACCACAGTGATATCATTTGTTGTTTCTGTTTGATTGGTTTCTGTCATGTTAAAAGACATGTTGCAGGAACAGATCAATGTCAGTCTATAAAAATTTCCTTTCAAAAAGTTCTGGCACACACCTACAGTACGAACAGAAGTAGTTCTGTTGTTAGCTTGGCTTAAGATGTTTGTGAAAAGTTCAGTCACAAAACTTTTATCATCCCAAATCTGACACAGCACAGAAGGATTATGACTTTTTTATAGGGTTGTATAGAACACATGTATGATTATAATGAGCGAAAAAGGAATCAGGAGCTCATCTCAGATTTATTATATTGTTCGTGCACGCCTCACCCCGACAGATGATGTTCTTCCATCTCCTTAAGACTCTTGCCACATCAGTGCCTGACTCCCATCCACCCCCAGACTGAGATTGAGTTGCTCCACATACAGTGCAGCACCTACTGTACAATATAATCTCTCTCCAAAGCAGAAGAATCTAAACTTTTCTCTCAAAGGACATTGTACGTACACTGTGTACACAGTGATTGCCATCTGTCCGAAAGAGTCACGCTAGAATCTAAATCTCGGAATTTAGAAAGCTTTGTCAAAGACCTTTGATCTGTCTTTCCTTCAGTCGCTTTGTTCATAGTGACTGTGGGCTGTATGTGAGTGGACGCATAATGAAGGTATCAGCAGGACCAGCACATAAAGGAAACTGACAGTATGTTGTGCAGCTCAGCAGAGGAGTTGCTGTGTAGGGTTTTTGATGTAAAATGGTAGAATGTGATAGAGCAATGAAATATAGAGTCTGTAAGTTTGATGACTGCATAGGAGGAATACACTCACTGGCCACTTTATTAGGTGCTCCTGTACAATGCAATGCAGCAGCTGAATTATTTTCACCCTCATTCATTTTAATTAGGGTGGACTAAACATTAGAAATAAGAAACACAGACTGTAGTAGAATTATGACCTTTCTGACCTTTTCAGCTTGAAAACTGACAAATTATAAGTTTGAGAAAATTGAATTCGTGGGGTGCTGTCAAAGACTTGTGTAGCCCAGACTCACTGAAGAGCCGGGCAGCAGTGCAGAGATATTCACTTGGTTATTAGGCTTCTCCTTCTAAGCAGTCAGATTCTTATTTAGTGTCATTTCATCAGACGGCTACATGGACCTGACGAGCTCGCTTTGATTCTTCATTTTACTGCTAGCCTTATTCCCAAACGTTGCATATTGTAGCTTTAACTTGGCACAGCACAGTTGAAAACAACACAATCCACTGTCACAGATAAAATAACAAGTGCAAGTGACAAAAACACAAGTTTGTGGGGAAAGAATATATATAGCTCCAAGCTAAGCCTATCTGTACTAAATCCCTTAACTTTTAAAAAAAATAATAGTTCAGTTCCCATACATAGGTTTATTAAAAAGTATTGTTTTCTTGCAGCAATGATAAACAGACTCAAACCTCCATCCCTGTCATCATCTACTTGCAGCTTTTTAATTGGCTGAGGCTGACACAGCCTTCCAACCTACAGTAGCTGCTTCCCTGCTGCATCCTGAAGCAAAGCTAGCGTTCCTCAGTAATTACCGCTTCTGTCTGCCGTGATCTGTGACACAGCCGGTTCCTATAGACTTACCCTCACCTCTCCTCCCATTTACAGTGCCTGTCAATATCCTCCATCATTTTCATACATCATTGAAAAATATCTGTGAAGCAAAGGAAAGGACTGGCCCCGAAAAATGAAGGGGCCCCTGCAAGACTAATGACTGTTAAAAAGCAATCAAGTGGTAGCAGCAGTCTAGGCAGTAGATCTCCATATTTTATTGCTAACGCCCGGTCACGGCACCTCTGCTGTTTAAATTATTGCTATGTAAATCACCTGAAGTGCTTTGGTATTGGAAAGCAGCAGATTTAAGATGCTGGTGCATGTGCTAAGTAGACAGCATCCCAATATTCACAGAGGCCTTCATTTGAGGGACCAACTCCTGCTATTCATCAGTGTGTCAGTCTACCTCGAGCTGGCACTACATTCTGAGAAGTTTGCTGGCGGAACAAATGAAGTTCTGTCTGACTCACATATAAAATGCTTATTCTGTATTTTCGCTAAGCTGATGTGAAGTGTAGCCCCTAACAGTCTAGAACCAGCTTGTACAGTAGGAGAAGCGATTCTACCTTCCCCCTGCACCTTCTTACTTCTGCGTATTTGTCCTTAACTAAAAATAGTTCCTCGCTCTCAGTTTTGCAGTGTAAAATTTTAACTGCTTGCTGTGTGAACATTTAAGTTACAAAGCTGGAAACGGGTATGCGCCATTTTGGATTTAAGTGTGGGATTGGGACACAGTGGGAAGTCAAATTCTTCAAGATATGACTGAAATAACATTAACAGTGTCTTTGTGTGTACTGGATATGTACAGTGGATGGATCCGCACCTAGAACTGCTGTTACCACAGGGTGTATGCTTGTCTAATGTCAGCTGAATATATGAGATATCACTGTCCTCTGCTGGTCACTATACTGTATTACACTTATAGTGTAAAGAGCCATTTGTGTCAAAGCTGAAGGCCGGTTTGAAATAATTGAAACTTTTAATAACATTTCTTAATTTTCAAGTCACCACTTGTCCAGACTTTGTATCAATTCTAATCAAACAAGCTGCATTCAGTCAGATCTAAAATGTAGTTATCCTGCTACTTAGAACAAATAATTTGTGTTGGAATTCGAGCTTGTGACTGTTAATGTGCTTATCAAAGAAAAAACACACATACAAAAAAACTCCATTGTGAGAATTAATTGTTTTATTATGAAAACTCTTTTGTTTTTCAATGCTTATAGGCTCATGCCTTTTGAAACAGAAATGTATTCCCTTATGCTCTGGCTTATTTTTTTTCATGTGCCAGATATGGTGTGGAACAAAAACTAAGTTGTTTATTTATTTATTTATTTATTTATTTTCTATTCAAATTTTTTTGTGCTCAGCACAAATATATCATAACTGCAAATGTAGGTAAGAAAAGCTGTCAGTCATCAAACCTATAGTGATTTTAAACCACACAACGTTGGTCTTTGCATTACATTTGGTATTTGATCTGTAATGCCAAGCAGGAAAGTAAAAAAAAAAAAAAAAGTATTTATTGTTTTGTGCCCGGAGCATAGTTTTGCAGTTGCAGCTGCAACTATATGATAATTATGATAAGCATCCAGTTTATGAAATGAAACAATAACACTATTCAGAGGCCAGAACTTGAGGAGAAATGAATCCCTGCACCCCTGGGGCTTTGGTCATGAGCCTGCATCATTCCCTGAGCAGACAGTCCCACAGTATAGACCTCCATTCACATTCAGCTCAATTAGCCAGTGAACTTTCTGCAAAACTCAGGCTGGATTTTTCATACACTCTTTATCCTGGAGTAAACACATTTGAGTTATTTGGAGCATGGAACCAAAAACTAAGAATCCCTATCTTATCATCTTTATATCATTCATAGATCAAAAGATTTAGATATGTTCTGTATGTATGTAACTGTATGATTGATGCGCCACCTTTTCAGACTGAACTGCTTTAGTGATGCTTCAGCTGTTCCAGTGTCAACATTTTAAACACATCAGCTACATTATTAGTGGTTATCAGCAAATGTTTACAAGCTAGTGCGCTAAACTAATATTGTTGAACAATATTGAACATTGCAAATAGTTTGAGGCAATGTGAGAATGTTTGACTTCTGATGTTACCACTTAATGTAACAGTATGTCCTTGTGGGGTTTGTTCTTTAAAACGCAGTAATATATTTTTAATTTTATAATATTTTCTCCTCATTTACAGAAAAGTAGATGAACAGAAGAACATATAGGGTCGAAATGAAATAAGAGGCATGAGGACAGAGTGTGATGAGAAACTCAAAGAGAATAGAAATTTGTAGGCATTGTCTTAAAGGGGAGGAGAGGGAGGAGCAGACAGTCATATGAACTGCTCGTATAGCTCCCTCCTAATGACTCCCACTGTGTCGTTTTTACCAAAGGCAAGGATTACCATTAAGCCTGAGTCACATCTTCTCACATGATCCTCTGTGCTGCCCAAGGTTTATTCACACACGTGCACCGACGTGAGCACACACTGAATAGTAGCAATGGAAGCGGTGCAATGAAAAGGAGAGCGGATTGAGCCGTGGTCACAGGACAAACAGAGGAGATCATACGCATGTATCCTCAGCCCAAGAATTTGGTGAATGTCTAAACCACAAGATATATATATAAGTTTTGTAGTTAGTTAGTTTATTAAACATTTCTATTAATGTTTGTTCACACTGTTCTGTCCTGCCCTAATGAACTTCCCTTTTACTTTATAGTCATTTTATTTATTTTATGTATGTCTAATGTCACTTGAGTGGATGAATGTGAAGTTCTTAAAGAATTATGTGATTTCTGATTATTTTGGTAACAACCTGGAGTTTTAGCTGGTTTCTTTATTTCTAGTTTTTCTAGTGAAAATGTCCTTATTTAGCTGTTATGACAATGTAGAAATGTGCTGCACTGCTGCGTCAGCTTCACAAATACAGAAAATATCTTGATGACCAAACATAACCCAGGGGAGTTACACATCTTTGTGTGTTAATATCCCTTTCATCTGTTAGGTTAGCTGGTGACATGACCCCTGATGACCCCTAGCTGATGTTGTATTTACATGCTGACCTCGTGTAATGTGCATTTATTTCAAGATAATTGCCATAATTAGCTTTTACAGTTATTAACTGTATATTAACTGATATATTATCAAAAGATCACAAAGGAAATTTATTTCAGTTATAGTTGTTTTGCTGCCTTATTATTTATACTGTAATTGTAATAGATTTGTACTAGTTCTATGTCATATTCACGCACAGTATGTCCCAATGTGAACTGTATGTAAAGGTGGTAAGAAAAAAGTAAACATTATGGCTTTTTGCAGACGTGATCAAAAGTGACTCACTAAATAGCTGGATCCTCTTCTCCACAAAATGTGACCTTAAAAACACTACAGTGCATTATCAGGTCAATAACACTTTGAATTATTAAATACCCGCAGCTATAGTCTGATGATAAATCATAGTAAATTCATTTAGGGCCAGTACAAGACTCTTAAGGTCAAAATAATTGTTCATTCTAACTATTAGAGTATTCATCCTGACATTTGAAAAATAGGAGGAAACTAGACGCCACAAATTATGTTTTAATGGTCGTAATAACCTTGACATGTTAATAGGCCTCCTACTAGTTCTCAAAGGGAACATGGGAACTGAACATACATAAGGAATGTGGTTGTATTTTCAAGTGGACTTCATGAGAATGAGCTTAGTGCTAGCTTTGTGTAATCCTTGCCATCATGCCATTATTATGAAACGATACATGCAGGGTGGAATTATCATAACCAACGTGAAACACATGTGACTGGGTTAAGAATCTTTGCCTTGGAGTGGATGGGATCACTTTGGAAAACTGCTGTGTTATTATAGTGTTTATATTTGTCTGAGGAGTACCTTTTTAAATGATATATGATTTGTGCTACGCTCCAGAAACTTTGTGGTTATTATTAATCTTCAGAAGTAGAAGAACTGCTTCAATATATTCTTGGTTCTTTGACAGTCAAATCCTGTAAAATGTAAAAATACTAAAAGTACTCCATTACACATAAACCTCCTGCATTCAAATTCCCACTAATAAGCAAAATGTGTTATTAGATTGTTTTTATTAGATCGATAAATAAATGTGTATGCAGTATTTTAGTGTTTCTCTTCAGATGGGGGTACTTTTATCTACAGAACGGTATGTACATTTCAGAGGTCAGGCTCCTCCAAAGGGTCACAAGATTATCACTAAACCAACCAGGCATTGTGTCCTATCACATGTTTTAATGTAACATCTTATTGTGGAAAGTGGATACAACTGTCAAACAAATGTAATAATGTATAAAGTATAATATTTAGGCCTTCCTTTCTAGTTTAAAGTATAAAGATATGAAGCATCAAGTATAATGTAGCATAAAATGGCCAGACTCGAGTAAAGTACTTCAAAAACGTGTGTAGTTAGTGTCTCTATTCAGGATTACTGAGATCTAATGGAGCTGTTTAATTCCTAACAGTACTGCTGTAGTGGCTGCTTTGTTGTTTCAAGGTACTCAGTTTATCTGCTGCTTTGCTCATTACTGAAATTCCAGGTCTTTGAAGTGAAAGCAGAAAAGGTTATTTTAAGGGGAACGTGACTTTTCTTTATTCTTTCCTCTCTTAAAGGATCTGATTTGATGAGTGAATGCGTGAAGCACCTGCTCGCTAATTAGTGGGTGTCGATCCCCTCGAGAGCAAATGTGTATTTCCAAGTTGCCAAGAAATAACATTTAATATCTAATACAAGCAAACATCTACTTTTTAAGCGATGGAGTGAAAAGCTGGCAGCGAATTGTGGAGATAATGTAAGACTTTTGGAACGACTTGCCTCGCTGGTCTCGCCCCAGATTCTTACTCATTGGGGATATCGCTGTAGGTTTTGTCAACAAAATAATTTCCCTGCAAAATCACAAAACTGCCTAGAGGATATAGTTGCAGCAGACCAAAAAAAATCCAAATATTGCCTCTGGTATCATCATCTCATTTAAACTTATTCTATTTTTTCAGTCCAGCTCTTTCACCTGCAGAACAGCGGAGCAAATAAACAAGCGGTGCATACAGTGCTGCAGGGCCAATCACAGGGACAGTTCTGATGAATGTTGAACAGGAAGTTAAGGAAAAGGTAAGCAGATGTTCAAATGGATCAGCTTGGCAAGTTCTTAAGATATACAAGTATAATTTTATAAATATTGAATACATTTTCACCTTAACCTTTTTTTTGGATGAGTGTAGACGTATAGGCTCTTATTATGCATTCATGTTATAACAATTTTTACAAATAGTCATTTTATTCAACAATATCATATGTGACTAAACATTTCTGAAAGCTTTCTTACATCCCGCTTGAAGTCTAATAATTGAAGTGCTCACAAACATGGATGTCAGACATGTAACTGAACCCAAATTTAATGGCATTAGCGTTTCATGGACCGTGAACTGTATTTAACCTATAACCTTTACACAACCATCTCAATTGGTCGAATGGTGTGAATGTTCAGAGAATACAATTCTGGCAGTGAATGTGATTCTTCCCATCTCTGCTGTTGATCCCACGTGGTCTAAAGGCATCATCAGGTAGGACACTATTCAATAAAGGTCTTTTATATAGCACAAAATCACAACAGAGTCAATCTAGCTTCTCGATGTTAACCGTATAACTTTATAGAACTAAATACACATCCCACGTGGAGGAAGAAACGCAACTATGGGCGACAGGAGGCACAAAGTTATTGACAAGCAATGATGGCAGTCTAATATCCATTATTTTTGGATTTTTGGAGCTTAGTTGAGACCCTAAAATAAGAATACTACATGCTGATTTGGACCTTTTGTGTAAATATTTTTGTCTCCTTCATCTCACCAAAGTTTACGTTGGCAAAACTAAGTCAACACAACAACCTTTTCACCCTCGTAAACCTGAAATTATTCAGATTCGTTTCAGTCCAGCACTGTGAGCACCAAACCACGTAGTGAAGACTTCGGCCACTGGGTATTGTAAATAAAAAGTCCAGTTCAGACAATGATAAGAACTTTCTTTGCTGCGTAACGCTACAGCTCAAACACTGTGGTTTAAATAGTAGTCCATTTGATTTAACAAACGCTAATAGAAAATGTGCAGAACAATTTAAGGGAGCAAAGTCACTTATAGTACACCTGCATTCGAATGAAGTGAATCTAATTCACATTTATTGAAAAATATTTAAGCAGAACAGAAAGAAGTCAGCATTCCTCTTTTAGTAGAATACATTCCCTTCATCCTTCGTGTCTCACATGGCAGCAAAAGCAGCCTGTGTGCTGAGAAAAGGAGGAAGTGGTAGAGAGAGAGAAAGAGAGAGGCCCTGCCCGAGAAGTCAAATGACCCGAAATATGATCACTTTACGCACACACGAACCTTTGAGGCTTATTCAAGATTAGATTGTGGCATTATTTTATACAGTGGGAGAAATTTCTGTAATACTCTGGGACAACCAGGATATTAAAAACAGCACATTTTGGCTTATTTTGTTCTTTTCTATTAGATTATAAATTATGGACAAAAGTGAGGGTTTATCTGTGTGAAGATAAATAACCTGAGAAGAAGTCACCCTATATTGTATTTGTGCGCTTGCTTCATTATTTTAATCCAAAAACATCAATTTGTGTGCCAGCAGTTACATTAGTAAAAAGCTTTTCTGTTGCAGCAAATTAATTTTCATTCAGTGCTCATAAACCCATAGTGAAATGCTACAGTCCATACTGTACATGCTTTAAAGTTTATGGGTGTGCACATCTATCCATTCATCATAATTTGGGTGTTAATCAGAAACAATTTTGCAATGAATCAAACCTTCTTGCGTTGAATGTTTGACTCAATTTAAGCAATAAATGCAGTTGGTTTAATGATGGGAATGACTGCAAGGATGTTTTTTGTCAGGCTGCAGCACAGCAGGGCACAAGCCAAGGTTGTGTTCTTCTCTACGCCGACCTGAACATGATAACACGGACTTGTTTTCATGACAAAACTGATGCTGAAATGATAAGATTCAATTATCATACAATAGTCATAAAATACTCAAATGAAAGGATGAGTGCCCGCAGGGGCGCCATGCATGCCTTAGGGCACCACAGCCTCCATTAACAGCAATGCATGACCTGATCACACTACCTACTTTCCCTCCACCCCGACTAGGAAAGATGATGTTGTGTGATGGGATCACGCGGGAGTCAGAAAATCCGGGTAGTCATGCGCTAATCCGGTATTTAAGGTCGACTGCTTTTGGGGGGGAACAGAAGCGTGGGCCTCGGTGGAGACAGTCACCCCTGATGTGTTGGGTTATGCGTGCTCGTTCTGGATAGAGGGTTAGTCGAAGTGTGTATTCTGAGGCAGTTATTCAGTCTAAATCAGCAGAAGTCGTGCGTAAAACTCGGAAACTTCTTTGAATAATGTGGCGGTGCTGCTTTTTGGTGCTTGTGGGCGCGGTGGTCGTCAGCGCTCAGTTCCCAAGACAGTGTGTGACACCTGAGGGACTCAGGAGTGGACAGTGCTGTCCGTCTCCCAATGGACTCAACAACGACCCGTGTGGCTCCAGCACTGGCCGCGGACAGTGTGTGTCCATAACTGTGGACACGAGGGCGCACGGGCCTCAGTACCCCCACGACGGACGGGACGATCGGGAACGATGGCCCATCCGTTTCTTCAACAGAACCTGTCAGTGTAACGGGAACTTCAGCGGGTATAACTGCGGCCGCTGCAGACACGGATGGACGGGGCCCAATTGTGACCAGCGAGTTTCAGTCGGTAAGTGCGCGTCCTATAATATTACAGACATGGTGAATATGAGATAGATAGATAGGTAGATAGATAGATAGATAGATGGATAGATAAACACCAACCAAGTCAAATGAATAGACTTTAGTCAGTTTAATGTTAAACAGTTTCCATTTTACAAAAACTATTTTATAACTACAAATTAAATAAACTTGGTAGAGTTGAAAAAGTTTAAGACCATCTACTTAAGCCGCGTATTAACATGAAAATTGTACATATCGGCCCATTTTTCTGTTTTCGGTCATTAAAAACGGATCCCAAATAACGCATGACTGACTGAGTTAATCCACTTTTCCTCTGCTGTAATCCCTCAGTAAGGAAAAACGTGATGCAGCTCAGCTCGGACGAGAAGCGCAGGTTTGTGAACGCGCTGGACCAAGCGAAGCGCACGGTGCACCCCGACCTGGTGATCGCCACTCGGCGCTACGCTGAAATCTTTGGGCCCGACGGGAACACGGTTCAGTTTGAGAACATCACCATCTACAATTACTTTGTGTGGTCCCACTATTACTCCGTCAGTAAGACGTTCCTGGGTTCGGGACAGGCCAGTTTTGGGGGAGTGGACTTCTCACATGAAGGGCCTGGTTTCCTCACTTGGCACAGGTACCAGCTGCTGCAGCTGGAGAACGACATGCAGGTGAGATTTAGTTTCAAGAGGGAGCACATTTAGAGCAACACCGCTATATTTATATTCATAATGGTTTGGTAAAATACATCTGGAGTGTATTGCTTATTCTAAGATGGCTAATAATTGAATCCATTTTGTTCCTGTGGTTAACCACACTTCTAATTTACCACTACATCACCCGCTAATAACCACCTTCAGCATGTCGCATCTTCTGCTTGTTTTGTGTAATGCGTTTTCCCGCAACTACATCGGCGAGGAAACCATAATTGACGATGCAATCCCACGCCTTAATAAGCGAGAAGCGTGCTAAAAGCGACTGTGAGCGTTTTAAGGCCTCAGATTCGATTTGATCAGCGCACACCATCGACTTGTTGTGCAGGGGAACGACGGGAGTGAGTGGAGCTTCGGTGGGAGCAGTTATTAAACTGCACCGGTTCCAAAAGCGATGTGTTGAGAAAGTTCAACATCGCTTCCAGCGTAGAGTTGGTTTAATGATCTTATCCATCTTGTGGTTCACGGTTACGCATGACTCTTTGAGTATAGACGCTCCCAAGCGCAGCAAATGCTGCTGAAGCCTGATGGGTGCAGTTCCTCACAGAAACAAACAGGATGAACTCTCACGTCTCAGCTTTTTGTCCCACCGTAATTAAATCATAACAGGTTAGAGGATGGATTATTGGTTTTCAAGTGATAGAAATGTAGAGCATGATTTGTTGCCCTGAGCTTGGTGCATTATTTTACTCTTACTAATCTACTAATGTGTCTCAAGTTATGAGAAACAGTCATAAAATAAATTGTGAGACGCGGAGACACTGCTGATTCTGCTGAAGAATCTTCTTTTATGGCAAATTAGTTATCATGAACGGTTATGACACAAACCGTCTCTCTGGTAAATCACAGTCTATTCTTGGAATTATGGCACCATTATTAAACGAGACTAAATAAAGCGTCCAGCTTTTGTTTGCAGGCACCGCAGGCTAAGACACTAATCGAGACGTTCTTTCCATTTATGTCTAATCAACCAGGACATGCTGCGAGACCCCACTTTCGCCCTGCCTTACTGGAACTTTGCCATTGGTGGAAACACATGTGATATCTGCACTGACGACTTAATGGGAGCCAGGAGCAATTTTGACATGAATTCCCTGAGCACCAACTCCATCTTCTCCCAGTGGAGAGTCGTCTGTGAGAGCGTAGATGACTACGACACACTGGGAACCATCTGCAACAGTAAGACTATTGTTAGTTTACTGCGGAAAGAAAAACATTTGTGATGTGACGCTGATTCTTTTCAGCGTCTTATCTGGATCCTCTTTCTGTCTCCTTCCAGGCACTGAGACTTCCCCCATCAGGAGAAACCCAGCAGGAAACGTCAACAGGCCGATGGTCCAGCGTCTGCCAGAGCCCCAGGATGTGGCAGACTGTCTGCAGGTTTCCACTTTCGACACACCACCCTACTACTCCACCTCCTCTGAAAGCTTCAGAAACACCATCGAAGGTGAGTGACTACTAAAATATTTCTTCCTGTGTTTCTGCCATACAGTTTCTCAACCTTTCTAACATGCATGTGTCAATGCTGCTTTGGTAGGCTACAGCGCCCCCCAGGGGAACTATGACCCCATAGTAAGAAGCCTGCACAACCTGGCCCATCTGTTCCTGAATGGGACAGGAGGACAGACCCACCTCTCACCCAATGACCCCATATTTGTCCTGCTCCACACCTACACTGATGCTATATTTGATGAATGGTTGAGGAGACACAGTCCAGGTATTTTAGCAACAATATCTGCTTGTTTGTTTGTTTACTTCTTTAATATTAGAGTATTCAGTTATGCAGATGAGCTTTTAGGCTTACTTTGTGTATTTCTTCACAGATTCTACTGTGTACCCGGAAGAAAATGCCCCCATTGGGCACAACAGGGGCTACAACATGGTTCCTTTCTGGCCTCCAGTGACCAACTCTGAGATGTTTGTGACTGCACCTGAAAATCTTGGTTACTCTTATGAAGCTGAATGGCCAGGTATATATTCTGAAATATAAAAAAATAATGAGCTTTCCTTTGAACAAATGCAGTTTAATAACCATCCACCTCTCGCTTTCTAGCTCAACCTTTTACTTTGACTGAAATCATCACCATGGCAATAGTTGCAGCCCTTGTGATCGTCGCAGTTATTTTTGCTGCCACCACATGCGCCCTGCGTGCCAGGTCTTACAGGATGGAGGGCCACCAGCCTCTGCTCGGGGATCAGTACCAGCGGTACGACGATGAGAAAAGCCAGTCCGTGGTCTGACATGTGCCGACAGCATCGCCCACGTGCCTCTTCTTTTTACCTGTAACAGTGACGTAGCCGTGCAGTTTATTAAAACCTGAATCTGTTCTCACCAGAGATCACGTGTAGACTCTTGAAAATAATCATTTGTCTTTTTACCTTTAGGAAAGTTTGTATCTGTGCAATTTTTGCATTTCTGGAAATTTTTAACATGAAAAATGTGTTCAAATAAAAGTGAACGTGAAGAAATGAAGTGTTACGGTGTGATGGTGATACCACCGGGTGGTGCTCAGCTCTGATTGCTTTACACTTTATCTCAAACATCATCAGGTGGAAACGATAATGTACACATCTATAATTCACACTATGTAGACTGACACTAGAATTTAACAGTGGTTTAGCAGCACAGGGACAACAGACTAAACATTAAGACAGTGTTTTAAACTGCACTGTCCATGTAACACCCACCAGGTGGTGCAATCATTCAATCCCTGAGCAGCACTTGTTCAGGCTGCTCTTGGCATTGCTATTGTTATTGTTATTAATGATTTAAGAAATAACCAGGGGGCAGTGAAGTGGAGAATGTCATCAGATTTTAATCCTGATTGTTTGTTTGTTTGTTTGTTTGTGGTCACTAATGCTGTTACATTTGGATCTGCGCACATGGAAAATAACATTTTTACACTTGGTTTGTTCGACTTTCTTCAAACCGCAAAAGGATTAATAAACACAAAGAAATATATTCACGTATACTAAACTATTGGTTGCATTTGGATCATACTTTAATATATTTCTTTCATATATTGCTATATGCAGAGCCTGTAATCCTCATAGGGACTCATTTACTTGATAGCTGGAGCCCCATAGCTCCTAATTTGTAACTGCTGAAAAATCTATTCCCTGCATGGAGGAAACCTGTCACCTCACCTGTGCAGTGTCTTGTTTCAAAGGACGCGTCTTTGTGGGAGGGCCCAGGGACAGCACGCTGTCATTAAACTGTCCTACTACTGGTCGGGCGCTTCAATGGGAGGTCTGATGGTGTAACAGCGGTGATGTGTTTCTGTCCCGTCACTTCATTCTCAGAGCTGGTTGAACTGAGTTGTGCAGAAAAGGCGCTTGTTGCAACTTTTTGCTCATCTCCTCTGTGGATACCGCAGTTCACTGGGAATATCATCTCTAGCTCTGCAGTTTGTTCTTCCTGCTCCACACCACGCAGAGAAAACACCCCGTGCGCTGCTTCCACCATGGACGGGGATAACAACCTTCTGCCCGATCTGAAGGACATAGAGACCAAAATGGGCCGAAAAGTGCCAGATAGTCTCATTCGTTCTCTCGTGGCAGGAAAACATCACGAAAAGCGCGACGCGTCGGCAGCGCCGCTGCTTAACTGCAAATTGTGCGCCAGCTCCGCGGACTTGAAAAGACTGGAGAGCAAAATGCAATTCCTGAAACAAGAAATGGTAAGCGACACAATATAAAACACACAAAAGACAGTAGGTAAAAGTTAATTATCACTTCTCATCAGTAGTTGTCTGTTATCTTTACTGCTTTACATGTATTGATACACCCATGGGAGGCTCATGGGAGATGTCTGTGTTAGATGCAAAGCAGGCAGACTTCATTAACATGTGGTGGTTCAATGCAAACTCTCACTCATGAGTGTTGAGCTTCAGTCGCTCAGTAGGTGTGAACCATTCACACCTGCACACCAGAGTGAGCAGAAACCTTTGTAGGTGAACCCTCCTCAGGAAACAGCCCCCCTCTGGTGATACTCACACTGTTCTGTAATCTAATTGTGCCTGTGTAATTACCATTCCATGATTTTTAAATTATGTTTAAATGTCATGGTTGTTTTGCCTGAACCTTGGTCAGAGCCAGACTCACAGCAAAGCCCCATTTAAAGTAAGGTCATGAGCGGTATTAGGATTCCTGGGCAGATGGCTAAGTTGACCGAGTTTACAGGCTGTAGTAGAGCTGCATCATGGTCTGCAGACTGGCCAATCACACACAGGCACACAGCATTTGCATTGACGGGCTTAGTTTTATTTTGATGTGACAGTCCAGTAACAAACCTTAATTTGGTGTAATTAGCTCCTCTTCCTGTCTGACTTTTACCTGCAGTAATGAATTTTAGGAGAAAATTATGCAGCACTAATTAAGTGATACCAGTCCACCGGTGCCATTATATTACAACGCCTGGACTAAAATTCAAATACGACTCCGTCTGCTCAGCTTCCTTGTGGTGGGTAGAGCTTGTGGATTTGCTGGCAAAACAAACACGACAGCAGCCACGTGAGCTAAATGATAACAGGTTGCAAATGCGCTCCTAAGAAAGGCTGTTGTATCAAGCCAGCTGTCCTGGAGACTGTACCGGCCCTGTTCTCCTTCATCTGCTCCAGTGCATTTTGAATGTGGCAGGATGTTAGAGTGCACATGAAGAGGAATTCCTTTCAGTGGCTCGATAGGCTGTCCACTTCCACCCACAATCAATGGCGTGGTTTGTCAGGGCAGGGAGTTAAATCAATGGTCGTACTGTGCTGTACTATCAGTCATTATCCTGCATGAAAACTGTTCTTGCCGCTGCTATTACATGAGCTTTAAGTCATTTTCCGGTTCTACTTAATTGAGCTTCTAATCCTGGTAGTCAGCACAACAGTACACACTAGTCTAGACATAAGAAGACACAAGAATGCTAAACATTTTGGAAGAAAAAAAGAAGCTCTCTGTATTTACTCTGAGCTTTCTGTCACATCACACGATCTCTATAGGTAAACTTTTGTCTTTAAATGTGTGAGCTTTAGCTGCACTGATTGGTGCATTATGTTTTCTTTAGTCAGAGCTGGCCCTGCTGTTTACATTTTTATGCTAGGCTAGCCAGCAGGCTGATATATGTACAAGCATTTCAGCAAAAATTGAAATGCTTTAAATCAGAGTACATATATGTGATGTTATTAAACGTTCCTCCAATATTCACTCAAGTTAAAAATATAGGCAGATGATGTCATCAGTTAAGGTGATGTCATCTGGAGGAGTCGAGCAAGGCTGCAACCTCCAAAGAATGAACAACCGGGTAACATCACTTGAGTTAATTCAATTTTTAAAATTTAATTTAATTAAAAAACAATCACTTATATGCACAAATTAGAACCATACATAGAAAGTTACAAACCAGTGAGCTTGTCCTTTAAACACCATTATCTGACTCGGATGTTCATTTATTTTTCCCGACTCGCAGGCACATCTACGCGCCATTGACGTGAAGCTGATGCAGCAGCTCATGTCGATCAACGAAGGCATCGAGTCCATCCGCTGGATGATAGAAGACAAGGGAGGTGTTGCCAGCCAAGATGGAAGCCTGAACGGCAGCTTGTACAGTCTGTCGGACAGTCAGGATGGTTCCTCGTTGAGAGGCAGCTTCAACAGCTTGAATGACAGTGACGGGCTGGATGGTCTGTCTGTGGGCAGTTACCTGGACACGCTAGCAGAAGACCTCTCAGATGACCCCTCACCTACGGACCAAGACTGTTTTGTGGATAACCCAGTTATTGACAGCGATGCTTTCAGCAAATCACCTCTGAAACTCAGGGTGGAATCAGATGAATACTACTGTTTTGGATAATGATGATAAGCTAAATATGATGTTTCCAAAGACTACTGAGATATTTAAAACCCGTTCTTCACTTTGACAAATTCACACAACCAACTTCCTTCCTTACTGTGTTAATTTCATCACACCACTGCCACTTAATGTCATACCACATGCAAGTCTTAACATTGGTTAATTCGCATAAAAAGGTGCTCTGTATTATTCAGAAATATTGTATTTATTGTTAAGTTATACCTCAGCAGGGTTCGTTTTATTTTTCACAGTCAAAGAGCTTTAAATTTGATAATACTGAAGAAAGGGACCCTGGTTTTTAACTTAAGTTTCTTCTTAATCTGTGGAAATTATGAGTTGGACTTTATGTTAAGTCAGCCACAATCAGCGATTTAAGTAAATGAGTAGATTAGGATTAACAGCCATTAGAAAATTGGACATTGCTCCGAGAAGTTAAAGTGGCAAGTTTTAAGTGTTACTGCAAGTGCAATTTGCTTCCATGCCAAACTCTGAGCACCACCTACTGTAAATGCTAAGTTTTGACTCATGTCTACTTGTGTGTTTTGACTGATGGACGCTCCTAAGCTAAACCCCACTGAGCTAACGTAGACGTTTCAGCGTTTTGTCTTAAACACAAGATTAGTTGCTCGCAGATTCACATGTGTTCGATTGAAGCAGTTACATCCACTTAACACCAGATGGGAGATTTGGTGACGGTGGACATACGTGAAGCACGTTTGCTTCGTGGGTTCTTTTTCTAATTGTCTGTCGTCGCGAAGATTTTATGAGATCTGCACATCTCTGTACATAACTGTGTTGTTTTAGCTTTAAATGCCATACATTTATTTGTTGACGTTGTGTTTTTACACTTTTGAAAAATGTTTTTATTGATTGCTGATTGTTTTGCTGTGGAGATGAAATAATATATTGTGATTTTTTTCCCTCTTGCACATATCGTGTAAATTTTTTTTATGCAAACAAACTAGAAAGAAAAGAGGCGGAGGTGATGAGGCGGAAAGTCAACACACGGTGCTTTCCTCCTTTGATAAAGTTAAGAATAATGGGAGTAATTCAGCTGGACTGACCTGTGTAATGCTGCGTGAAAAATCACCCTCATTAATTCACCTTGTCACTTCGTGTCAAGGTGTCATTTGGCAAACAGCTGCTTATTTGCACCATTTACAGTCATCGAGTCATCTAGCATCTGTGGGCATTGCTTGAATGGACATTTTTAAAATAACACAAATCAGAAGCAACTGAATTCTTCTTTTTTTAATGCGATAATTGACGTTCCAGACAGACTATGCGGGGCTATTTGTTATAGGAAAGATGAGAACCTTGGTCTCTTTGGTTTGCAAATGAACGAGTGGCCAAAGGGCGCAGTGCTTCACTAGCTGTCAGACTGAGCTGTGACATCAGGACTTTTCTTTGGAAATACTACCTTGTTGGATTAGTCTGCAATTATTTAGTTTGACCATGTGACGCATCATCCTATCCTATTATTGTTCACAAAGAACTTTGTTTGTTGACAGTCATATAAAAAAAATGAAAACTATTTGACACACACAACTGACACACAAATGACACTTTAGTTCCAGACAGTTATAATCACTTATAATCACCAACAGGTACATGTGCGTGTACTTGTAACTTTGTCTCACTCCAAGTGCAAAGCAGTTTTATGTAATTTTAAGCTGTCTTTCCTTATCTCTGCCTCCCAGCGGCTTTAGTAAGCTTAAGCTCCCTGTGAAGCTGAACCGGGCTATGTCCGCTAAACCTAAAGAGCCTTGTGAATGGCAGCGTGACCTCTTTGTCATCACTTCAATTAAAAACACGAAAAAGTTCTCCCGACGTCACCAAATTTCATGTCTCAACAAGGTAACCATGCCTCGACTGACTTAGAGCTTATATCCCTTCAAGGGAAATGTTGAGACTAGAATTAGTGGCCTTGAAATAATTGGACATACAGAACAGGCTCTGCAGGTTTATGTTGTAATAGGCCTGTTCCTAAGAGCTACATGGTACACTACCCGTGAACAGCAGTTGCCTTTGGGTCTTTGCGTGGTTCTGTGTAGTGTACATGTCCTTCATGTTAGGTAGAACCAGCTGGCACAGCCTTTGTGATGCTGCCTATCACCAAATCACCCAGTCACATATGAGAGAATGTGTTGCAATCTTTGTTGATGTAACAGTTCATTTTGGAAAGTAAGAGAGAAAACCTTTAGAAAAACAGTTTACATAAAATTACTCAAATTGTTCTGTCAGCAATTAGGGTCATTCTGTTCTAAGGGTGAATGACATCCAGGCTTTGTGAAAAGCAAACAGCTGGAACCTCAACTGCGTTTCCCTGCATTCGGGAGCAGAGTGCAAATAGTGGTTTTCTCATTCCCTTACTCCTCAGTTACTACACATGAGCGCAAATAATTACGCCGGCATACAGTCGAGACGGCAGCTTCCAGCAGGGACCCATTAACAAATTAGACAGTGAGGTTGAGGCTGTGCCACAAGATGAAGGGAAACCAATACCGTCTGGTATCGCAGAAACTGTCACAGCGCTACCAAATGAGGATAAAGGATATGGGTAACTGGAGTAGGATTTCAGGGGGGGGATCAAAAGTGCTAGACAGTGATCCCCTCAAGACAGAAAGCCACAAACATGGACACAATGTGACAACTTTTTTTCTTTTCTGGCCAGTGGCTTCTATTTCAGTCCTGTTATTTTCCTTAACAACTAAACTGGAGAACTATATAAACATTCCCGTTACGTTAAAGAAATTAGATTTTTGTGCATAACTTGATAGACTTAAGAATGAATGTCACAACTCCATGCGCAGTCATACTCATGCTTGTGATGGATGTGGCACATTAGATCCACTATGGCAAACTTATTACATTCCCAGATCCAGATAGCTCCATGTTGGGAGATTTATGAAGCTGTGGAAAACTTAATAAGGCCTGTCCCATAACATGAGTGTATTGTTTTGTCTAGGGAAAACACTAACAACGTGCTTCACATGAGATTTCTCCCCTGATGATGTGAGGATGTGCCCCGACGTCATACCAAGCAAATACTTCATTTTGATTAGACTATGGAAACTATTGTTATATATGTTTGACTCATATGTCTGCATTTTTGTGAGATACAATCTTGAGAGAGAGTTTGCAGTTGGCCTTGCGCCAAGCTGTAGATCCGTGAATCACTTTTAAGGAACTTCATAAAACGTCTCTGTTCCTGGGAACTACTGTATTCAACCACAACATCACTGTTTCCGTGGGTGCAAATATTGCACGTTGAACAATGCTCCCCGCTCCTTTAAATGACTCTGCTGAGATTGCCCGAAACACCCTTCAGAAGTTTCTGTAAACATTACACAGAAAGCGTATGAGAAACCCAAATACAGAGAGAAGACAGCCTGAGAACTTATTGCCCCGCAGGCTGGTCAGGCTGCATTCCATTCATTGTTCATGGGGTTATTTTTAAAAACAAAAAAAAAACACAAGAAATGCTTGATTACTGTGGTAGTTAGACTATAGAGATTACAAATCAGCCCATTAGAGCATTTTATTTTTTTTTCTGGTGCTCTGGTATCTCAAAGGGTTTAAGGAATTACATCCGAATTGCAGAAGTCATTAGTGTTGAACTGGTTCAGTAAACATTACACTTGAGCCTTCGCTTGCAGGAAAGTTTTGCAACTGCTGCTGGCTCCCTACAGTCTATTGCTGCTGTAAAGGTCTAACTCTTCTAACTCTTTATCTGGTATTCTAAACATAAACACTATAACAATTTAACTAGGAAAATATTTTCCTAGGAAGCTATCTTTAGTTTAGTTTAGTTTAAACATAAGTACTTGCAGATTTGCACAGAACCTCACCACACACAAGTTGTTCTTATGTACAACCCCAATTCCAGAAAAGCAAAATCTACAAAACAACAAACAAACAAAACAGAATGCAACGATTTGCTGTTTAAACTGAGAAAATGCACCATTTTACAAAATAAATAAGGTTATGGAATTATGAAATATATGGCAGAAACATGTCATAAAAAGTTGGGACAGGGCCATGTTTACTGTGCTGTAGCATCTCCTCTTATTTTAACAACAGTCTGTAAACATCTGAGAACAGAGGAGACCAGTTAGACTTCAGGGAGAGGAATGTTGTCCCATTCGAACTGATCAACAGTCCTGGGTCTTCTTTTTCGTGATTTGTGTTTCAAGATGGCAAATATTTTGAAATACTGAGAGGTCTGAAATGCAGGCAGTACAGTTCAGCACCCAGATTCTTCTATTGTGAATCCATGCTGTTGTCACAGATGCAGGATGTTTAGCATTGTTCTGCTGAAATATGTAAGGCCTTCCATGATAAAGATCATCTGGATGTTAGCATATGCTACCGTAGGCACTAATGCACCTGCATACTATCAGAGAGGCAGGCTGTTGAACTGAGTACTGATAACAAGCCAGGGTCCCTCTCCTTCTGATTCCAGAAGACGCGCCGCTTATTATTTCCAAGAACAATGTCACATATCGAGGGAGCATTTCTGGACTATGTTTATGTATATCTTTTTAACGCAGTGTCATCTGAAAGCCTGAAGATCACGGACATACAATATTGCATTCTGAAACTGACGATTTATAGACACAGCTTTTCACTCTTTAAGTTTCTCCTTTTATACCCAATCATGTTACTGACCTGTTGCCAGTTAACCAGCTAACCAGTTTTTCCAGCTCTTCCTTGTTAGTTCCACTTACGTTTCCAGTCTTTTGTTGCCTCTGTCCCAACTTTTTTGAGATGTGGTGCTGCCAGTAATGTACAAATTACCTTAGTTTTTTTCTTGAAATGGTACATGTGTTTTCTATGTTCTATCGTGAATAAAATGTGAGTTTATTAGATTTGCAAATCATTGCATTCGGTTCTGTCTAGATTTTACAAAGCTAACTGGGAATTGGGGTTGAAGAAATATACACCACATATTCACACCTAACAGCTGTAGTTGTGTAGGTTGTCACATGCAGTAGCCAACTGAACTGACAGACAAAAGGAACATTAGATGTGAATATATCTGACCCAGCACTTAATCATTTAATAATGATGTGAACTGGGAACATTTTAAAAACATTTCTCAATAATTACACAATTCTCCAAACTAAGAAACAGCTAGTACGCTCTCTCCCCTCCCCCTCTTTATACATGTACCTTTCTGCAAGTAGCCTCAGCCTTGGAACTGTGTGTTCTCGGTGTGCAGTTGCTGGGCCAATCAACATTCCCATTGTTATGTTTGCTGCCTGTTGTCAGTATTTTGTGGCCTGTGGTTCTTTTCTCTCTTCTTTTAAACTTACCCAACCAGTTGAGGCAGATGGTCGCCCACCCTGAGCCTGGTTCTGCTGGAGGTTTCTGCAATTGAAGGAAGTTTTTCCTGACCACTGTTGCCAAATGCTGGGATTTGTTGGGTAGTCGATAACATTCCATATATTTGTATTGTTAAATTCTGTAAGGTCTTAAACCCTACACTGTGAAGTGCCTTGAATGGAACTTAATGTAGCATACATGACAAAACAACATCAGTTAGACTAGCATAATCAAATACTTTCCACTCATTCTAAACACAAATGCTACTAACTCTGAAACACTTTAAAAATATATATAGCTACTGTGAAATTTCACCTTGTTAAGAGGTGTAGAAAAGTACACAAATCTATTAATGAATTTATGATTAGCTGTTGCGTCCTGATACAACAAACTCTTGTTCTTAATAAAGAATGACAAATGTGTTTAAATATTTAAAATATACTTTATTATGTAGTAATGCAGATGTGATCAATACATGGTTGTGCGATAATCCGGCTATTGAAGTCACAAACTGGTGGAACCAGTTACACTGTGCCCACGGCTAATGTAAACATATTTCCCAAAGTTTCTCAACAACCCTTTGTACTAAGAACTAGGGATAGGCTAATAAGTCATCATTAGTCACGAGTAACCTCTACCCTAAACATAAGTGTATTTCACTGCCGTGCTTCTTACTGCTAACAGAGTTTAAGACATTTGTGTACCTGAGTACTGCAGGTAAAGAACATTACAGCGAATGTATTAACTGGGTCATGTGCTTTGTAAGTTCAATGATGATCTGTCTTTTTCCAGAGGGAAGAAGTTTAAAGAGTCTGTGTCTAGGGTGGGATAGCTTGAGATTACCTTGCTTGTTCGTCACTCAGCCCTGTAGCACAGCTGATTAACAGTTTGCAGTCAAACTTCTCAGCTGAGCAAATTATACTATAACTGAATGTGCTGTATGGTTTCTGCTGGTACTAGACGTGACCAATGGTGTGCGGATTGGCTCAGTAATAACAATGTAGAAATGTGGGTCCTGCCTCGAGAACAACATCCTCTACTGGGTCTGCTTAATTATGCAGCATCATCTGAACTGTGAAGTATTCCTCCTTGCTGTGACAAACAGCCCCACACCAAGAAACAAGAACAGCATACATCAATCTATTGATAAGATGAGCTGTGTCATCTGCAGCTCTTGTAGAGGCTACTCTTCTAAATACATTAATGGAGAGGTGAGCACGTGCAGCCATGTGGTGATGGAGGGTGGTTTTCCCAGCCGCACACAGTTTCATGTCTGTCAAGAAACTGGAGATCCCCAGACATAGAGAATCAGGCACAGTGAGCTGAGAGCTTGGTTTGGAGGACCTCTGGCATGATTGTATTAAATACTAAGCTAAAGACAACAAACAGGATCCCGACGAAGGTTCCTGTCTGTGGTCCACCGGGGAGATATTGTTTTTATTCAGGGTAAGATTAGTCCTTTGCTCACTACCTTCAATATTATCTCAATTCATTTTCCATTATTCACTCTTTTTAACTTCATATCTGTCTGGTCAGTCACTGGCTGCCTTTTTAATGCCTTCCTCTATTGGGTCACATTTTTGCAGTAAGCAGCTGAGATTAAAAAAACACAGCATCAGCCAGGACCCTACAGCAGATAGAGAGAACAAAACAGTCCTCTATCCTGTTTGATCCTCCCTTTTTTTCACTCCCTTTTTCTATGTGGTCCAGGAAGCCTTTCCATGGCTATACTGGGAATCAAAGAGACCTCTACAGTAGGCACTGATGCTGTCAGAGCTTTTGAGCTTTTGCTTTGCTCTTTGACAGCCAAGTTGTGAGTCATAGGAGAGAGAGAAAGAAATATGGTTTCTTTGAAGTTTGTGGAATTTGTGGCATTATGTGATTTTTAATCAACAGTATATTGACAATATATCTCTGGTATAGCTGCATCTGTCCATAAGAAAAAAAGTCCAAAATAGACACAGACAGATTACGAAGACATTCTCATACTGATCATTTCCTGACTGGTTTTAAGCAGTGTGGATGAGAAACATCCTCTGCAACAGACATCATTAAGCCAAAAGGTCAAAATCTTTTCAAGTGTTTCCAGGCAACAAGATGACCCTGTGGCGTTAAGAGAGCACTGCTGGGGCAGCTTGATGGTTGGCAAACATGATGACAAAATGTTTCCCTGTGGATGTGTGCTTTGAATTCCCCTGGACACTCATTCAGGTCAAATGAGAGCAATTTGGGGTCAACAGGAAAACATTACAATTGATTGAGCCTAAGAGGTCAGCAAAGGTTGAACTGATGACTTTGTAGTGAAGTGGTGTGGCTTTTCTACCAATCTGCCAGATATGTGCTTATGATTTTGTTTATCGCCTGGAGGTGTTTTCAAAATTGCATTATTTTATGATATTAACTGGTGCCTGTTTCTGTTTGTCGACATGTGGACCAGCTTTGTTTCAGTTCAAAAGACATATTAAATTTAAAGTGAAGGAAAAAGAATAGCAGGGTCATAGATCATGTTTGTCATGTTTGCTCCAAGTATTTTATTTGCTTCTATTAAGGCTCATAAAGAATTCTGCGGAGAAATTTTGTAATTCAGATACTGTTGCTTCAAGCTCTTGAGTCCACACCAAGCAGTCTTCAGTCTCAGTGTGTTATTTCCTGTGATTATGAGGTCTGGACTAATTTGCTCTTGTATCTTCACTACTGTGCTGTACACAAGTTGTCAAAGAGATTTTGTTTTCTTGTGAATATGGGATCCTGTTTTCCCAACCATTCTGTCTGCAGTCTCTCATAGACTGTCATTCTTCCTGGGAAGGAGATGTGATCCTCTTGGGAAAGAACAAATATTGTTATCCCTCATCACTGTCCTGCAATGCGAGGTCCTCTCATAGCAATGTCAAAATCCCTACTACTATCTGAGTTGTATTTCATCCCCTGGTATCCTTTGTGCTAAAACATAGCACAAGCTGGGATTCACCATTCAGTTCTGATCACAACTCTCTTTACTTTACTGCTAGCACTGACGAGTGGAAAAAGAAGTTCTCAAGATCATCCAAGTTCAAACTACAAAACTTGCCTCTGAAACCTTGCTCTGCTTCTCAAAACTGGTGTAACAGGACCTTAAAGATTTCACCGAAGTGCTTTGGTTTAAGAGGCAAAAGACCTCTAATATCCGGGGGGAGGGGTAGGGGGATTAGAATACAAAACTGGCAAGGTTTTCTTGGCACCCCATTAAAGCCCCTTCATTCAAATCCAGAGCTTCAATGAAAACACAAGATCATTTCGACTTGAGCAGGATTTGGATGGTGTCCACCTCAGTGGTGTAATTTTGGAAGGTTTGAATTACTGTCATGTCCCATGTACCTGAAAGGCTGCATGCA
>OMLM01000488.1:62360-78433 GCA_900302695.1 Helostoma temminkii
GAAATAGATTCAGAGTTGTGGTGTAAATTTGTAGGAACATTTGGATAGAGTTTCCTCCTCATGTTGATTTATGAACTCAATGATATTAGAGTTTCAGTCCAGTGTCTGGCTGCAAAGTCAATTTCCTATATTTGTAAATATGCATAAAATCTCCTACAGTTGTTTGATTTCCCAGAAACTCCCGTTAGTTTGGGGCCCTTTCCTTGACTTGGAACAATAATTTTCATAAATTTAATGAGTAATTATAGCATTTATGTGTCATATTGTAGTAATACAGAAACTGTTGTCACTGCCAACAAATGAGTAACAATTCTATTTATTCATGGTACCATTGCCTTTATTACATAAATAATGATATCATGAATTTAACGCTTATCAACTTTATTTTTTGATGTTCGGCTGCAGGTGTAGACATTTGAGATGAAAAAAAGCACTAGGTGTTTATACTTGGTGTGTTCCTCGCAGACAGCAGTTGAAAACCCACACCACTGAAATAACACCATGCTTTTGTCTTGACTTGTCTCTGATTACTCCAGCATTCAGCTTCCCAGCCCCCACATACATACCCTGTGGGGATAGCCACCTGTCTCAGTTGACTCCTGGGATGCCTCCCTGGCCTAACAGACAGCTCTTTGTGCTGGGGGGGAGTAAAGCCTCTTAGCAGGCTGTTACTGATAGGACTCATGAGACTTCTGCTGTCAGGGAGGGGCTACAGCAGTGTATTACAGTGATGTTGTTAAACTATTGTCTTTCTCCAGTCATCACCGGTGCAGAACCTTTTTTAATAGTAGAACTTTGTTTGGTTATTGTATATCTGAAAATTCTCAAGCACAGGACTACCATTAATGCATGCTTAAGTAGTGCATTACAGCCAAGGTGACTTCAGCTTTAAAACACACAGCTGCACAGACTGATAGCTGACCTAACAGTGTTCTGCTTGTGGGCAGTTTGTATTAATGATTGCCTCAGTACAGGATCATTGTTTGAATCACTGGTGCGCTACTCACTGACAGCTTGTCTGCTTATGTAGATAGATGACTAGACACTCTCCCCCTACCTTTGCTGAGTGCTGTGGCCACATAGGTGAGGATGTGGTACTTTTACTAAGGGAGTAATGAAGACAAATGATCATGAAAATTGCTGACAAGGTAAATGTAATGGAAGAGAGGGGCTTTCTGCTCTTTAAAACTATGAACACATTCAACTGTGACTTATTCTG
The DNA here is from genome assembly GCA_900302695.1 of Helostoma temminkii. Classification (NCBI taxonomy): domain Eukaryota; kingdom Metazoa; phylum Chordata; class Actinopteri; order Anabantiformes; family Helostomatidae; genus Helostoma; species Helostoma temminkii. Next base: position 63,580 of record OMLM01000488.1, read on the forward strand.
CTAGTGGTTTTCAAGACATTTAACTAATCTTTAAACACTTTTTACACAGGTTTTTACATTTTTGATATTATATGATATTACAGAGATCCAGCACACATTAACTGAAGATTTAAAGGAGAAACAACTTTGTCCATTTCCAAACAGCCTGTGATAAAATGCATATGCGTTATCAAGTTCCGTACTTGTAACAACAAGTGGTCGTATGTACCCGTTCAAGTGATGCTTTATTGGCAGTGGATGCTCATATTAACTTCATTCATGCAGTTGTGGCTTCACTAGACAGATATGTGGAAGTGAAAGCAGGGTGACAGCAATGTTCACTGATCAGAGTAAAACTGGGGATGTTTGCGTGATGCAGATGAAGTCTGCATAAAATACTAGTAAGTAACCCTTGAGTTTAGAACATTTCTTGTTTGTATGTGTCTCCAAAGTCAAGCCTTAATTTCCATGGCCCACCCACAATGTTGTACTCCATAACGTTCAACATTCATTAATTATCGTGCCCCCGAGACATAGTGAAGATGCTGCTACAAATAAAAGTATTTTTTTTCATTCTTTCTGTATTAGGAATGCTTCTTTTTTTAATTAAAAACACTGGACCCATAGGATAGGGTAGAAAAGGGTTCTTTGAAGGAAATTAACAAGTAATTAATTCATTTCAGCTTCCAGCTCTTCTTTTATACAGAAATGAACAGTGAAATTCAATCTCTGGATGTTGGCGAACAATGCTACATAGCAGGGATTCCATTGCAGCCCACTTCTGAAAACAGTGGGAAGATAAATATGCGGTTGCATGGGTTTTGCAAAATGCTTTCTCTTTTGCCGTAGGGATACTGACATTCCATCATAAGAAAAATTTTATAGCACAATAAATGCTGGAGGGATTATTTGTATTATGTGTAATATGGATGGGTTATGGATCTAGTTTTGTTGACATTTTCTCATTGCATTGAAACTTTTATGTGCACATACAGTTTAATGTAGTTTACTAAACCATAACCATCTATTTGCACTTTTACTACCTACATTTGTGCAAAGTCTCACCCTGAATGCTCATAATTAAAAAACAATTAAAAAGTTAAAAAGTTAAACAGAGTTAAATAATTTAAAACACAAAAAGCAATCTGTTTGCAGGCATGTTCACATTTTAATGGAAAAAGGTTCAGGTTAACAACAACTCAAGACAAGATCTGCTGTAATTATAACAAGTCACTGACGTTCATTCCTTAACTGAATTGAAAGACAAACACACTTTTTATTCTGGAGTGATCTAATTCATCTTATTGATTTTTATTTTTTCTACTTGACAGTGAAAATTAAATAGAAAATTATAAAATTTAAAATATAATATTTTTCGAATTTGTAATGACAGCCATGGTCTTTCAAAATAAAAACACTTTCAAAATGGGAAGCATTCTGAACAAATACCTGTATTTATATTTTAAATGTACAGTTACATTTCTTTATTTCCTGCCTTTATGTTATTATATCTTTTATGTGACTCTAGAACACAAGCTTACAAAATGAAATTAAGCCTATCAAATAATGTGAAAGTACCCTCTAATGATAGGCATGGTCTTGCAGCCATGTCTGTTGGAGACTTACTCAGCAAACACATATGTGCTGACTTCATCACTTTAACAACAACACTGACTCGGCAAATGTCTGTTTTTGTCACAGAAGTCATTAAATAAATCTGCCAAGCAATGTTGCAATTTAGCCACTATTAATCCAATTTTACTGATGTTGTCACACATCTGTAGAAAACAGGATCAACATAGCAACATATTGAGCAACATATAAATCAGTTCATCTGCTCGCAAATAGCAGGTTTATGCAAGTCTGGTGATAAGTTCTTAAATACCCCCACAGGCTCGGGGTGATGAATGCCTTGTGAGCTGCTTCGCTTTTGACAGTTTCTCAGGTATATGCTGAATGAATGTTCTACACATCAAAGAACTGTGAGCGTTACATAAGTAGCTGAAGGGCAGTTATTGTTCAAGAAAGCACACAATCGGTCAAAGAAACTGTGCACGTGCAGCAATTTTAGGCCTATGTTTTTTAATCATGTTAGCCTCTGTTTATTAAAAATTCAGCATTTCATGCGTCACAGACCTTTTAAATCTTTTGCCTTTAAGTGATTTATAAAATAAGCCAGACTCAAACTTCTGTTAAATAGTCACACTTGTGTCATATAGTGAAATAGCAAGCAAAAACAACCAACACGGTGAGAAAATCACCCACGGGCACACCTTTCACTGCTTTGTCTTTTTATTCGCAGCAGGGCAGATGAAATCACGCAGGAGAAACATGTTCCCGTTGTCTTGACTGATTTTACAATGACTAGAGGACATGGTTACACCTGTTTAAAACTTGGAATCCACTCAGGAAACATAACCTAATTGAACTTTTTGGCATCTGTGGTCTTGAGGAAATGGAAAAATGTGCATTGACAGCACGTGTTCTAACTGCACAAACCAGATACGAGCAGCAGGGAAATTCTCACCTGTTCAGGGACATGTACACATGTTTAAAGCACTGCTGAGTCCTGCTTTCAGTATGATGTGGTCTCATTTAGAGTAACTATAAGTCTTTGTCGCTCCACCCTGAGGGGCATCCTCGTAAATCAAACACATAGCAGTGTTTCGCAAAGAGTACTGAATATCCTACTTTACTGTAAGTTAAATGTTATTGAAAGTCACCTTTGGAATATTATTTTCTACTAATGTTTGGGCACTAATTTTCTACTTTATTCTACTTTTTATAAACTTGTTCGAGAGTGCGATGTGGCAAGAATGTCCTTAAAATCTTCACTTTACACCTCACCACTATAATGTAGCATATCCACCACACCACTAAGTGCTCCTCACAGATAAGATGGTAATAATACAGTAGCACAAAATCTGTAAATACACCTTGCAGGCCCCTTGCAGCTGCTCACTAAATTGTATGACTTTATCAAGCTTTTTTTTACAGTCTAACAATAATTGTAGGTTCAACTGAGATAATGTCTGTTTGATGCATATAATGAGTACAGAAAGCGCTCAGGTACAATGGGCTTCACAGAGACAGAGCTATTTTTTAATTTTAAAGGTTTGAGAGCACCAGATGATTAATGTCTCATCCCCCACCCCGCTCGCCACCACACCTTAAAATTTAACAATTGTAACACAGTCTTAAATAGGGGTTAAAACCCGTGCTGTAACTCTAGGATTGATAACAGACTCTAAAAATGTCATCCTCTGCGCTATAAGGTGAGCGCCGCATGAATCAACAGTCGCATTCAAGTCAAACCCTGAGCATGTACCACTCTAAGGAGAAGGTTATTTATGGTGCATCATTTCATTTTACACTCATTTCAGTGTAATAGCACAGGCTGGTTTGCTGACTTAACAGGGAATATGGGCTCAAACAGCAGCAAGGGCAAGAGGCGTCAATGGTTTTTTATCATTGCCTCATTTTTCCATCCTGCCTTATAATCAATAGGATGCCTTTATTTTTAAACCACTGGTGCAGAGAGGTGGCAGTCGATACAATCCATGTAGGCCAAAGAGACAGCAGTGTCAGCCTATTGGTTGATCCACTACCATTGGTTCACGTTGACATATTTTTTTGAATGAATGAAGCATTATTAACAGAAAGTGAGCTGCAAGGAAGTGATAAAGGTGGATGGAAGGTGTATAATGAGCCAGACCAGCTACCAGAGAGATGTATGTGGTTTAGTTTGGGCAACAAAATATTGTGTTTTTTGTTCAAAGTTTAATACACATGTTGTTGGATACTGTTGTAATTGTCAATTCAGTTTATTTATATAGCACCAAATCACAACAAAAGCCATCTCTTTACAATGTAAGGTTTAAGAACTTACAGAATATATCAATACAGCTATATAGAATTATGTAGAAAAAACAACAAAGTGAAACTTGAGCAAGCACTAGGCCGCAAGGAAGAGGAAAACCTCTGTTTAATTTAAAAAACCTCCAGCAAAATCATGTTCAGGGCGGGCGGCCATCTGCCTCGAATGGTGGGGTGAGTGGAAAGGAAGAGATGACATGGGAGAAACAACAAGCAGCGAACAAAACACTACATATACAGCATGTGCTAGCTTTGTCACACTTTGTTTTCACACCATTTGCATTAAGACAAAACAACATCACTTGCCTTGCATCATTTGATTTCATGCCGTTCTTTGTCAATCTCTACGTTTAATGTTTCTTGAGTGCTGGTTCAACAGCCTCACAGCCATGTCCTTCCACAAGGTCGGACGTGCGCACCTGCCACGTGCAAACAAAGGTGATTCCTCCACCCTCAGCTCTTCAAACATTTCCCAGTGGCTGAGTCACTGCATTACTTCACACACAGCTCATAACGCCATGATTGCACACTCTGCCTTATCAGGCCTCAGCTGGGGTGATGTCATTTGAAGCACTAACTAGAATGCAAACATACCAAGAGAAGCATGCAAGGTGTGTTGTGGTGAAGTAGTTTCCTGTTATCAGTCGGCAGACAGAGACGTTTATTGTTGCTGGAGTCTTTCAATTGTTTGTATTGCTAACTTGTAAAAAGCGCATTTAGGTGTTCGACACCAAACAGTTAATGTCTGCGTTTGGTGTCCCCTTCATTGATCTTGTGCTCTGTTGTCTGTGTAAACAGGATCCTTATCCAGCACTCCACTTTGAGCAAACATACAAAAGGTGAGAAGGAAATCCAATCCTGCATGATGTCATTGCTGCTTTAGTTAACTCCCAAGATCAGGGAAGGCAAGAATGTGCGCCGAGCTGTAACTATGCTTATAATGAGGAAAACCTCACTGTAAATCATGTTAACATCCAGCTCGCTACTTGCAAAGTATGACTTCAGTGTAATTTCGGGTTATGAAAGAAGGAAAGTATGTGTTTGTTTGTGTCTTGACTGTTTACACAGAAAAATATAGTTGTTACCATCTAAATAAGGGAGGATAGTTATATGTCTTTTTGTTTGTCCTGGAAACAAGTCGCCAGAGTGAGATATGTAAAACAACACATGGAAATGCCTCATAAGCTGAGCTGGATAAGATTTGTCATGCAAATGTTCAGACCGTATTCAGTCTACCAGCAATCATTGCTCATTCCGGCTTTGAGTTGTGAGACTTGTTTACCAATCTTAGGTAAAATGTCACTACAGGTTTGGACTAATTTCCCATTGTCTGTGTTGCCATTAGTCATTGGTTTATTAGTTTCAGATTAAACCTGTTATAGAAAGAAGTAATGATTCCTCATACCAGCGTTTATTAGTCATGATTGCAATGAATTATTTAAATGTTCATTGAGAAATTGTATGACAATGTAGGACATTGTCACCCACAATCGCCACGTCTGCGGTTACACCTTTGTGCTGAGTGGAAACACTGTTAAAGAGCATCTAATATAAGCTGATTTTAAACAATGCACTGGATTGTGCGCACATGACACAGACAAGTAAAGACCTGAGGCCGCAGACTCACAGTGCGGGAAGGTCAAAGCATTGCCTCAGCAGGCTTTTTCAGTAGCTCTTTTCTTTAAAGCCGGTGAAGGGAAAGTATTGTCTTCCTGCGGAGCAGCGTGTTCGTCGAGCAGCAATTTTACAGCACAGTGGAAATTCAATTACGTTTGCTAGTTTGTGTATGCAAGAGCGAGTCATCGTGAGTTCAGGCTCTGAAAGATGACCTTTTACGCACCTTGGCGACTTTTCCATGACGGTGGAGAGTCCGCAAGGCAGATCAGGTACATAAAAGATGAATGTTACTGTTCAACCAAGCGTGTCTGCTCAAAGCACTATTTGTTTTTTGATAGTTTTGATATGTCAGGGCACGTTATGGTGAAGTGGTTTTAAACCTGCATTCTAAAAACAATATACTGTTTATACTCACTGTTGTAAAAATACCCACTTTGCTCATACTATCAGCGCCTCTGTGGATCTATTATCAAGACTAATTAGTGCTATTAGGCAGGCGCCATAGCAACAAGCTCACAGTGTCAATACTAACATGCTGATGTGTAGCATCAAGTACTGAGTTACTCAGCTGATATTTGTTAATTTACCATCAAACACACATAAAGCTGAGAGTGACGGGGATGTGTTTATTTTCACAGGTATGTGCTCATGCACCAATGTCAGGGCCGAATTGTTCCAGTGACAAGACAAAAAATAAATTCTTCAGTTAAAATCACTTCTTTCAAGTCTGAACAAAATCATAATTTGGTTCTTGCCACCAACTTGTCCACACTTGCTCTGTGATATTGAGCAAAAAAAAAAGCAAACAGCAGCCAAACAGGCATGCTTGTGTTTCATACTGGGCATGTTTCCTGAGTCATCATGGCTAAATGATCAACTATAGGTTTCTGTTTGTTTAACCTCATGTTAGCGTCTATAAGGCTAGCATGAGTCTCTCGTCCATATTGAGTTCTGAAATGTTTGAACAGGTGGCGAAGTTATTATTTCACAGGCTGCATCTAAACCTGTTGGGTCAAAGGCATTAGTTATGGAGATGACAAATAACAGGAAGTAAAACTTTGTTACAACTCTTTATGAGGTCATGAAAAAAAGCCATTCATGGGAAAATCCCATGAAGATGTACATAGAGACCTGACATTTTGAAAATTCAGTCCTTTCAAGCGATTTAGCTTAGCACATTGTACCCGCATTCAAGTCGAGCGTGACGTGGTGGCAGCATCTGATGTCGCGTATAAAAGGCCTGTGCAGACAAGTATTGTGTAAACCAACCAATGTGTCCTGAACCTAGAGTGAGGCTGTGTAACCTTCAAACCCACTGGGACCATTAAAACAACAGGTGCTTGGTGAAAGCTCAGCTGCTGAGTGCATGCGGTAGCTAGCTTAGCTAGCAGCAGCTGCAGGTAATAACGCCTTGACCTCAAGATGATGGCGTCACCCAACACTTGAGCATGTGTTTCTACTACAGTGCTCTTCTGTAATAACCCAGTGAATCTGAACAAACCCCAGACCTTGTTAGACAAAGGACATCAAAGGTCTTGCTTGACTTGCGTGATTAATTGGTAGCCCCCGTGTTTGCTGTAAACCGACTTAAGATATGAACTTCAAGCACAGGACTTCACACTAATCATGTGACAGGCTGCGAAGCAGCTGCGCCTGTCAGACAGATGGGTGCCATGTTTTAATGCACAGCTCTGCCTCTCTCGCTCCAGACTTTAAGTCTCAAGTGACTACAGAGAGTCTATTCAACCTTTATGTGCTGTTCCACATGGCCTTATTATCCCATATCTATAAATCTGTGTTCATGTACACTTCGTTTCAACCTGCTTTCCCTACAGATTTGAATGTGACCTCCAGTAACAGTGAACTGCTTTTATCTTACTGATAAAAACGTGTATCTTAAGCAATATATGTCAGATGTGATACTGTACCATAACCCAAGTGTTCACTGAGGAGCTGAAGTGCAGCTGGTGCACTTTGATAGACCTAAATTTTTACAATGCTTAATAACTTATTAATTAATAACATTAAATAACACTGTATACTTGTATTTAAGCATATAGTCAATCGGCTGAGGGTTTGTTGCACTAGTTCACTTGCTGGATATAATGATCGCTCATGTTTTAACTCATATTGTTAATTGTTGTAACAATGCTGTCTGCTCAATATAACACTAAACAATGCAAACACAATGACTGCATCCAAAGGTCACTTTTATTTAATTCAGTGTTGAATAAATTCAGTACTTTAACAGTACTAGAGACGTATTTAAGATGATAAGACAGCAAACAGAAAATGTTCTCTGAAACTAGAGCACAATCAATGTCTTCAGAAACTACACACTATGAATTTGTGTGGGTAAACAATAAGGTCAAAATGACCTCGGTCTCATTATACATGTAGCATTCATCAAACAAGTTTAACACGTAATCATTTAGCCATTCCAACCTAAAAAGAAATAAACCTTTCTGTGCACTTTCATGAAATGAATATTAATACTTCAAAAAAATTCCAAATACTGTGACATAATATCTTTAAATATCAGCTTTAGCAGCACTATATTTCAGTGAGTATTTCACATGAAGAATTCTTCATCTAATCAAGTGTGTACTCAAACACTTTTCACATATTTCCCTTCAGAAAAGTGGATTATCATTAACAGAGCCCTAAAACGCTCTCATGGCCACTTTTGCTGAGAAGTTAGTGACACCATGACGAGTTGATTAACACCGGTTTACAGCAGCATCGGTCAGGAAAATCAGATCATGAATCGCCAACAGTAGTGCAACATAAAAAGATAATAATGTTCAGATAGTATACTGTAGCCAGTAGCTAAATCTGCCTAATCTGTTCATTGCTTTAAGAGTGTTCTCATGCTCTGAATTTAGTGGGTGATCATCCCCATAAGTAGACAGACTAAAAAAACTTTGAAAAATAGGCCCATCCTCGTATAATGTGCTATTGCTTAAATGTGCTCTCTATTAAAAAACTAGGTTAAAACAGGAAATAGCAACACACTAACCACAATGTCCAGTGAATATTTCAATTCAGATTTAAAGGAATGTTCCCGATATTATTTACAAACTCTAAAATTCATACAGTAAATACTTTTCTGTGCACAGAAAACTGTGCACATGGCAAACTATTTATGAATTCATATAACTAGATTACATATTATTTTAGGAGCATTTTGGGTGAAGTTGTCTTGATGAAATAATGATGACATGTAACATGACTATCTGTAGCAGGCCTACATGGATCACAGTGTTCGAAGCTACACCGAGCGACAGGTTTCTTCATGATTATCAGTGTATGGCTGATATTTCAGTGTGCATATTTTCAAAGATTATGATCTGTTAAATTTAACACAATCACCTGGTTGTGTAATACTGCTGGTGTAAGTTCTCCTACTTCCAGACATGACAGCACACCTGCACGATGTGTTATTATGAATTAACGGTTGTTGATTTACCATATTTTTTGGGAGGGGGTAATAAGAAGTATAAGAAAAGCAGCGAAGACACTCTGCTTTTGTGTTTGCATGTGCGTGTCTATGACAGCACGGTGAGAGTGACGGTTCCTTTGGTCCTCTTCAGGATGCCGACAGCTTCTTCATGTGTGACCCCCTCCAAAGTCTGCCCGTTAACAGCCATTATCTGGTCTCCTCGCTTCAGACGCCCGTCCTCCGCTGCTGCCCCCTGAGCGCACACAAACAAATGTAGGATTTTGATTAATAACACACAATGTGGCAGTTGTTACATTTGTTGTAACTCGCCCATTTTACCTTTCCAAAAACAGTTTTAACATAGATTGGTAGGTCTCCATGGGGGCTGCCATACCCTCCGACTATACTGAAACCCAGTCCGTCCGGGCCTCTTTCCAGAGTGATGGTCTTATACTGAGGTGGTCTGATGAAAAGAGACAGTTATTGACAGTTCTCATTGTAACCTCCACTCCTGCACTAAGAATCTTCTTCCAGTCTCTTAGGCAGAGTAATATTAGTGGAGTATGAGGATGATACAACGCAGCAAAATACTGTGTGTAGAATAACCAGTTTATACCCGAGTTCATCCTGGAAAATGCAGCTGGGCGTGAGACCTCCAGTTGCCTGTTCCTGACTGGGACCCGTCACAGTTGTGTCGCCACCTGCTACCACCTACAGGTGCGTGAACACACACAACATCCACACACTGTTTTAAAACGGTAGACTTGATTTACTGACAAGATATAGACTCCGGCATGGTGGTAGCTCTGAATGAGGGAGACAAGTTTTATGATACTTCAAAGTCTGCTGCTGGTAGACTTCACCTGTTCTTTTCAGATGAAAACTTTGGACACAGATAAAGTAAAGAATACAGTTTAAGATCAACTGCCGATTATATAACGGTGTCTGCGGGTTTTATCTAATGCGAACAGAGGGGTGAGACAAGTGTGTCTGTGTGTATGCGATTTGCAACCTGCAGCTGTATTGTGCCTGTGGCGTTCTTGAGCAGAGTGACAGCCTGTGAGTGGCTCATGCCTTCAGCAGAGGTTCCACAGATACTGACAATGCGGTCCCCAATCTGGAAAAGCGTACAAAAAGAAAAAATTTTGTACGCTTTAAAAGGAGACACACGAGGAAGAAAAACTTGGCACAGAATGCAGTGAAGCAGCGGTTTAGCACTTTCCATAGAAAGTTGGAAACTGTAGGTGCAGCTCACTGCTTATGATTCCTCACTCATCTCTAATTGCCTCCATGCGTGCAATGCATCAGCTTTTGGGTTTAAAATGCTGGACAGGAGTTTAAGCTCTGCACAAAAACAGGATGTGACACATCGGCTAATACTACTTGGCAAAATGGCAAATGGCAAAACTACGCTTATACTTAAGTCAGTAATTTCAATATGTAGCACTGTTGTCTCTCCTTCTGGCTGAAATTTTAACAACAGCGTGAAATACTATTTAAGATTCCCTCTATTCGATCCAATCAGCCCTTCTAGAGGCTTAGTGATGTAAATCAAGAGTGGCAGAGTTGTGTCTATTGTCCTCCTCCAGTCTGTGTCGCACAGAGCTACCATTCATTTAACTGCAAAGGTCACTGCTACAGACTGTAGGCTCTTAACCTTTGACTGGATTTGTGCCTTGACTGAGTAAAGTGGGTGGGATGACATTGACATTCAATGACATTCATTGAATGCATATTTTAAATTCTGCATTCCTGCAAAAATATGTTAAATAAAGGTTACTGAGGTGCAAGCTTAATACCTTGAGCTTCTGAGTCTGAGCAGCCAGGCCAACTGGATTCATCATGGCGATAAAGATGGGTATATCACCCAGAGGGCTGCCCACTCCGCCTGCTATGCTGATACCCAGAGAATCACTTGGACCTTTAGTGAACTCCACTGTTCTGGTGTCCTGATAATCTGAGGCTGTGAGAAAGCAAAAATACAAAATATTAGGATGTCTAGTTAGCAACTTACAACGTCAATGTGGCTGCCTGGATTAATATCACTTCTGAGGATACTCACATTCCTGACTCCTGCTTAGTTTGTCAGGGTCACTAGGAAGGTTTCCAGAGTCTATACATGACTGAGAGGCCACCTTGAAACTGCTTGTTTCACTGATCTGAAACAAAGGCATTCAGTACATTGATCATTTTGATTTCTGCCCTATACCCTCAACAGGGTAAATGTGCTATACATTACCTGGCTACTCTGAGACAGCCTTCTTTCAGAGTGGAAGGGTCCAGCTTTAAACCTCCCAACTTCCATTTTTATAGGCCCCATGCAACACTACAACACAAGGCACAACAGTGTTGCTTATCTAGTTTGCCTTAAAGCAGATATTGACTGCATTTACATGCATGTAATCAGGTTACTTAGATAAACCAGGTTTCTCAAGAGTTCACATGCTCTTAAGAAACCTGGTTACTGGAAATCCGTGTATACATGCAGCAGAAATGTAATTTGATTAATCCTTTATCATGAGCTTATTTTAGAAGCATGGTTAACAGATTTTAACTGTATTGAGACAGAAGAGACTGCTTCTCAACATTTTTTTGGTTGTTTTGTCGGTATTGGGGTGAGCTGTCATCGCAGAGAGAAATGCAGACAGACGACCACAGTGCAAACTGACTGAACTAAAGAAATACCCAGTGAAAAGTGTCATCTACCTACATATGTCTACAGGGCACTTTGTGTTGGTTTCAGTTTTAGTTGGTCTTTTGGTGGACTTGATTTAAAAACAAGGCACCATCGCACCCCGTTTATTCAGCTGCCCCTCTGAGCTGACAATCACAGTCTTTTTTCTTTACATGTTGTGTTGTCTTGTAAAAAGTAAATTAGAAACCTTGTTTTGCATATACATGGTGCAGTAATTCCTACCCTGATTACGGAAAGCAGGTTTCCCTTTTACATGACAGTTAAGAAATCAGCTTACTTGAGAAAGCCGACTGTAAGCCAGTGCATGTAAATGCACTGATTCACTACCTGTGCTTCATTTTGCTGAGAAATGTGGTAAATGTACCTTGAGCAGTGCAGCAACGGCCTCCTGAGTGGCCATCCTGACATCCTCACCATTGACTGACAGGATCTGGTCGCCCTGCATCAGTGTGCCGTCAGTATCCACCAAACCTCCCTTCACAATATCAGACACAAACACTCCTGTGTCATTCCTGGTGGGAGAGCAGAGCAGACAAACACAGCGGGATAACCCATCTATTACTGCTTGTGCCTCTGTGTTGGATTGTATTACATGTTTCTGTACTAGGTGACCAAACTGACCACCTTATCATTGTGCAGAGTTCTGTTTTTGAACCACTATTTTTTGAACTGTTATTGACGATACACTATTGATCCAGCAATTTAACATTTTTCCAATGGACTACAGAAATATGGCTTATACTTCTTGGAAAACCACTGACAAACAGCTGGTGAAATGGAATATCTAATAGCGAAAGCGTGTTTACCACCCAAATGAGACTCAGTAAATGTATTTTCCATCTGGAATTCTTAAGCTACTGCATATTATTTTGAAAAGGCATTATCTGGCCTGTCACTATCATTATTTCATTTCCTCTGTCTAGATTACAGTTTTGAGAATAACTGTTCTATCCAGAAGGCCAAGCCTCAGCACCAGGTTTTTAACCCTTTTAACCCATTTAGTTTTAAGGCAACTATCTGCCAAGATGGCAGCTTGTGGTAAACCTAATTCGAAGACTTTTCAATAACAAGGGGAATTCCTTTAATTAAAGAAATAATTTCTGTTTGACAGAATACAAAAAATACAGTATGTCCATGTTTGTCTCCAGTGTGTGGTTAATACAGTCATGTGGGATATTAGCTTAATTGCAGAAAAGATGATGCCTTTTTTCCAGAAACACATCACGACGGGGCATGTTGCATATCTGAGGTGCCAATGTCCACGTGGCTAAAGCCTAACGCAAGCAAAAGACGTGAAGCAATGCAACTCGTTCCCTCTCAGTCTCCAATGCCAGAGATACTTGGCTGTCACATCCCTTCACCACTAACTGCTAGCTTGTGCTTTCCATTTTAGCCAAGGTTTTTAGGCTGCCTCTTATGTTACTGTCTTTTCCACCGTATTGAGCATAATAGCTGTTTCTTTTCCACTTGTACAGCAAAACCACAGCGACAAAGGCAAACGTTTACAACTACATCAAAAGTTGATCCGCCTACTGCAGTCCAAACTCAGTCTAAAGTCTTCTTCGACCCTGCAGTTTATGTTCATATAGTTTTTCTGACAAATTGATTTAAACACTTTAACACAGACTTACCTGTATTACCTTCTAACATTTCCACACACAAACAAATCCACAGATTGCAGACAGAAAACCACACATAAATACACTCTGTCAGCAGTTCCTCTGCATGTATGGGCTGCATAAGCCATTCCTGAAACTTATCTCAAAGGTGAGCTAAATCACTGCACTCCACACACCTGACAGCAGCACACTGTTGTGACTGTGGACCGGCAACCCGCAGTCCTTTTCCCACACGTGTCTTAACCCATAAATGCTCTACCAGAATGAAATCCTGAGTAGACCTAATGTGTAATACAGTCCACAGTGTGCCAGCTCACCTAGTAAGACTTCTGTAAATCTTCCTTAACAGCTCTAGTGGGAACATAAGGAGGAGGAAAACATAATACTACATAAAACAGCAAACATGTGCTTACAGCCTTGTATGTGGCAAAACAGGGAGGCCAGGATCCCCACTGGTGACACTGGAAATGACAAAAACACAAACCTCTTGTGTTTTAGTCATTCAGTCACTTCTCTGTTTTATGGAGTTTACTATGTTGGCAAATCTAACTAGACAGACAAACACTCATTCAACAATAGAATAAGATTAAATACTGATCATACAAGTGTGATGTGTTCAAACTAGGTATAACATTCAGGACATGCTTTCCCTTATTTGCCAGCTTGATACTTACAATGGAGAAATACCTAATGCGTCATTCATAGTCATTAGGGAAATGACAATGTTTCTGAATTTACATGTAAACACCAAATACAATGCCTTTCCCTAGTAACTAAATCCAGTTTTGTTGACAGTTCCACGGGGAGGAAGCTCTAAAGTTGGTTGCAAAATTAATGCAGATATGCTTTTTTTTACGTGTTCTTGAAATATAAAACAGACATTGTTTTAACACTTTTCTCTACATGTGCTTTCACTACACTGTATTTACATTAAAAAAAGGATTACCTCTTCTCCCGTGATCTGCATTAAAAAAGACAAACAGTGAAATTACAACTATGTTGTCTCTTATATTACTAGTTAGATATGTTTATTACATTGTCTTTACCAGCCTATGCAAAGTTATTAATTGTACTGGTAATCTGGCTATTCTGACTAGATGTATCCGGTTTACCAGCTTTGAGACAGTTCTTTCCTTTTCCCTAGTCATGCTGACTAGACTATGCTGTAGTATTTTAAAGAGCTACTAACACTGTGATCTAAGAAGCAACTTGTATTTGTATTTTTCAATTATTCTAACACAACATAAAAATAAATCCAGTTGTACTATGCATTCCGCAGCAGAGCTACAGTAACAATAAATCTCTCTCACCTCCTGCCTACGATGCTCAGACCCAGGCCCTGGCCAGGCTGCTTGTGCAGCTCTACAGTGAATGAGTCCCACAGGTCTTCCTCCTTGTACTGCGCCTCGTCCCTGTAGACTGTCAGCCGAACCCTCTGCGGGGTCTGCCGGAGCACATTGATGGCTTCATCATGACTGGCTGTGCGCAAGTCAATGCCATTCACCTGTGACAAGACAGGAAGAGGAATTATTATCTGCACTGTTTGTACCAATAAATATGTTGTATTTCATGACCAGAACAATACTGTATGTCAGATAAAGTAGCTGCCAAGTGTATTTATGTTTA
>OMLM01000490.1:0-18652 GCA_900302695.1 Helostoma temminkii
GTATGCACTTCCTGCTAACATCTGGGCATGCTCCTGATGAGACGACAGATGTCCTCTTGAGGGATCTCCTCCCAGACCTGGATCAGGGCATCAGTCAACTCCTGGACAGTCTGTGGTGCGACGTGGCGTCGAGACATTATGTCTTGTTCCATCCATGTGCTCGATTTGGATTCAAACCAGTCATGCTGGAGGATGTTGCAGGCAGCAGAACGTTCTCCATGGTGTCTCCAGACTCTGTCACCTCTGTCACATGTGCCACATGTGCTCAGTGTGAACCTGCTCTCATCTGTGAAGAGCACAGGGCGTCAATGGAAAATCTGACAGTCCTGGTGTTCTCTGGCAAATCGGCCTGCACAGTGCTGGGCTGTGAGCACAGGCCCCACTTGTGGACGCTGGACCCTCATACCACTCTCATGGAGACTGTTCCTGACAGTTTGCACAGAAACATGCACATTAGTGTCTTGCTCGAGGTCATTTTGTAGGGCTCTGGCAGTGCTCCTCCTGTTCCTCATTGCACAAAGGAGCAGATAATGGTTCTGCTACTGGGTTGTTGACCTCCTACTGCCCCCTCCACGTCTCCTTGTGTACAGGCTTGTCTCCTGGTATCTCCTCCGTGCTCTTGACATCGTGCTGGGAGACACAACAAACCTTCTCGCCACAGTGCGCATTGATGTGCCATCCTGGATAGGCTCCACTACCTGAGCAACCTCTCTGGATTGCAGACACCGCCTCATGCTACCTCTAGTGGTGAGGGCACTGGCAAAAGTCAGAAGTGACCAAAAATCAGCCAGAAAGGATGCTGACCTGCAAAACCATTCCTTAATAGAGGTTGTCTTGCTAATTGCCTCTAATTTCCACCTGTTGTCTGTTCCATTTGCACAACAGCAGGTGAAATTGATTCACAATCAGTGTTGCTTCCTAACTGGACAGGTAAATATCCCAGAACTGTGATGGACTTATATTGGAATGATTATGTGTTCCCTTTATTTTTTTGAGCAGTGTATTGGTCCTCACTTTCCTGGACTGGCTGTCAGACTAAAATATCTTTATGTCTGTGGAAGCACTCAGGTATTTCCTTGTACGATCAGGTAAATGTACATCGTGTTCTCAGTTTGACATGCACTTAATGTGATGTTTGCCAACTGAGACTGATTCCAAACACTTCCCAGGACGACCTCCATTTGTTATTCCTGTTCTTTTCGGTCCTATCTCCATGTCGTTGAGTCTTTGCCTCAATTTGCATTGTCCAGTAAAGCACCTATTTGCATGTGTCCAGTGACTTTGCATGCATTCGTGCTGATTGAAGTTTGCATCACAGTCAGTCTGAACACGCCTTTGTTATGTATTTATGGGTTTAAAAGCTCAGGTGACCTCACCTGCCCAAACCTGTGTGTGTTGTTGCTGCATTTCATTTAAGGAAGGGCAGTTTGTTTTCCCTCATAGACACTAATCTACTGTGAGGCTGGCATTTATAAACATACCTATTATAAATATTTAAAAAATTGTTTTCTTGTTAGTAATTGATCATTTTTGTGATGTATGTAATACATTGGGATAATTATTACGATGTACAATACCAATAAGCATGTAGTGACACATCCTTTTTGCTCAGACACTTTCACTGAGGTGAGTTGCTAAAAATTGTCAGTGAATGTTTCTCTTGTAGCTGTGACTTCATGTATGTAGAGGAGAGCAGCAGCCATAATGAAGCATAAATAAGCTGTGAATGGGCCAAAATGACCAAATATTCCCACTGTTTGTCCCCTTAAACTACTTCTAACTTTTTTTGTCCAACCTAAATTAAAGTTACCTTTAACTTGATTATTTAGGTTTGAT
Organism: Helostoma temminkii; assembly: GCA_900302695.1. Lineage (NCBI taxonomy): Eukaryota > Metazoa > Chordata > Actinopteri > Anabantiformes > Helostomatidae > Helostoma > Helostoma temminkii. The sequence goes on from OMLM01000490.1 coordinate 1,837, forward strand.
TTTATTTTGTAATGTGAGTTATTTATGTTGACCTCCAGAAGCCAACTCCATATTAAACCCTATGGATTAAGAATAGGATGCCAATAAAGTTCATGTGTACAAAAACTCTATGAGAGTTTCAGTGTCCTGTCTTAGGACAATAGACCACTTTTGAGACATTGGATACACAGCCATCCCAAAACTCTGCTCCAGGTGAGGCTCGAACTCACAACCTCGGCATTACTCCGCTGGTTACTGTCTTATAAGTACCGCGCGCTAACCGATTGCGCCACTGGAGCTTGTTAACATGGTGATGATCTTAGCTGTCTGATGATGCATTTGCATATGTAGTGTAACATGGTCATCTCACAAAATCCTACAGGCAGGGCAAGCATGGTCAAAAGCTGAGACACAAGACATTATACCAATCCAAACTGTTGACTAGGAAGGCCAATATGGAGCACAGGTACTGCAGAGAAGGAAATTATTTAGCCTACTTCATAGGTTTATTTAGTTTAGAAGTGGACAGTATCGTGTTTCCTTGGCTCTAGAGGCTGCACACTGAAAAGGATATGGTTGCATTGCACTGTTGTCACATTGCCATTTATATCTTTACTGTAAAATATTGTAAAATATCTAATCACTTAATGCATTTTCACAACATTTTTGGACTTTTATTTTATCTTTTCTCATTAATAATTCATTTGTCTCCACTCACTCAATTTTTGCAAACCATTAAGATAGAAACTGGTATTACTGTGTGTGTGTGTGTGTGTGTGTGTGTGTGTGTGTGTGTGTTTCACAGTATGTCGAGCTGACACTCCACCACTACGACTGTTAGTAGTCAGTTCACACACAATAAGCAGTTCTCTCACTCTCATTTCTCTCTTCCCTACTTATAGAAACAGAGTGGGTTTTCTGAGTGGGAGTTTTTTGGAAAAGATGCACTGCTGACTCTGCTTCACAAAAAAGAGAGAGACTGACAGTGAAGCATCACTGAAGCATCAACTAGTAGCAATTTAAATCTTAAAGAGGAAAAAATACAGTATGCGATCTGTTAATAGTTTTTAAAACTGAGTAACTATCTGTATTATGTCCTTGTTAATAAGAAATTGCTCAATAATTCTTTATAGTATGTCCCAAGAACTTGCTGTAATAAAATAGTTAGTTGTGTTGATCCATGTTGATCAAAATATCCAATATTTTATTTCATAATCCTGTCTTGATCCTGTCTTGATATCCTGAGCAGTATCCTGAGAGTGACTCAAGCCTGAAGACATTTGAAATTTTAAGATATTTAAGGGATAACAACCAAATGCAATCACCTAACTGACAAACCTGATTTCAAGTCACAAATGAATGTTAATGAAGTACTAATACTACTACTGTTCTGTTTTCAAATAACTGTGAAAATGTGGCTATTCTACAAAGGGATGTGGGTGGAAAGCAGATTGGAACAATGACTGTCTTGGTGGAAGTTTTGTCACTTCTTCTGGAGCCATCATGATTTAAGTCAGTGGTTCCCAACCTTTGATTTAAGGATATACCAGAATATCTTTATTTTATTTTTTTTTTGCAGCCCTTATGGTCCCACAGTGGGGAAATTCACTTTGGACAGGCGCCAAGAGTCAGGGGTTTTGGTGTCTTGTCAGGAGGGGGAATTGAGCCTGCAAACCTTGGGGTTGAAAGACAACTGCCCTACCAATTGAGCTACATGCTGCCCCCAATTATTTGTGTAGAGTAGTGATTTCATATATCACAGTAGTTTTGCTCTTTTTTGTGGGGGTTTAGGGGATGGACATTTGTATCGTGGATTCTCTCAGTTTCAGAATCGTCACACTCTTGTTGTTTAGTATCATCACCAAGGCTTTTAATTTGACCTCATTCACTCCTTTTAGGGGTATCGTCATTAAAAATGTTACAGTCGTCTGTCCTATTTTGTAACTTGTTTCTTCACTCACTTAGTCTGTAGGTCTCCCTGATAGAATCTGAACCATAAAAAAAATTAACTCTAACTTGAATTAAAGGTAACTTTAATTTGACTATTTAGGTTTCATTTTTTTACTGATTGATAACCAAGCACGCTCATGATCCTGTTTGTTTACTATATCACAAAGGCAAATAGCAGTGTTGTCTCCGGTAATCCCAGTATGACTTTTTCACCAAATCATACAACCCTAATATCAAATATTATACTGCGTATATGTCATAATCTGTATTGCAGATTACGTCAACCTCCATTTGTGACAGATATCGGTACTCGATTGTGTCACATGTAGCCTGCAGTCCATTAGCATCAGCTCAACCCATCCCCCATTAAGCTTTTCTTTTATTTGTTCTTAACTGGAGATCAGCAGAAACTGGTTGTTAGACCACTTTTTAAAACTATTGCTCCAGGTGAGGCTTGAACTCACAACCTCGGCATCACTCTGCTGGTTACTGTCTTATAAGTACCGCGCGCTAACCGATTGCGCCACTGGAGCCTGTTTATGTGTTCGTAGCGCCTCCATGTCATTCCATCTTAGCCGTGTGATAACGTGTTTGCATATGTGTTACAATATATGCATCACACAAAACAAGCACGGTGAAAAGCTGAGTCATCATCATTATACCAATCTAAACTGTTGACATGGAAGGAAAATATGGTAATGCTGTGGAGGAAATGATTCATTTAAATTTAAGAGCAGTTTTACACTCGTTGGCGTGCTGTTGTACTGCATATCAGCACGGCTGTGATGTGGTCGAAGGTATCGCAGCATGATTTTACTTTCTATGGTTATTTTTAGACACACTCACAGCACTCGACTAACGTTGGAGAAAGATTATAAGATTATAGTCAGGCTTGTGTTGACATGCAGAGATCCATAATATCATATTTCTCTCCATTTAGTGGTTTAGTGTAGCTTTTTAAGTGGTTCAGCTGGTATTATGGCCCTTTTTGACTAATTTTCTCCTTCTTGTTGTCAATGGATGGCCACTTTCCTGTCTGCTGTCACAATGACCTGCTTCTGTTTAAAACACTACAGAATTGCTTGACTAGATTCTAAATGTTGCAAGTATAATTAATTTTTATAGGCCAACAAGTGTGTCTCGACAGAGAAACCACATTATTTTTATGTAGCTTTATTAAAATTTAATACATTCACATTTCATTGAAATATATGATTGAAATATAACCAAAAGTGTCAGTAAGGAAAAAACAGTGTTTGGATGGAGGGATAAAGATGTATATAGGGAGGTAAATGAGGCAGAGGAGTGGAAGAAGAGAGCAGGAGTGAGTGAAAGTGTGAAGGAGAGATGATGATGAGGAGGAGGAGGACGATGAGGAGAGAAGCCAAGGCCTTTGGGCAAAGCCAATACCGCCTACAGATGCTCTCTCCTCCACTCCCTCTTTCTCTTCTCACAGTTTTCCCTTTTTCGCTCCTGTTCTCTCGCCTCACGTGTTGTCTTGTCCTCTTTCATCTCTGATCGCTCTCTCTCTGTTTTTTTCCCACACTCACGTTCCCCTCCCTTTCTCTCTAATCGGCCGTGCTCTATACTCTCTCTCTCTCTCTCTCTCTCTCTCTCTCTCTCTCTCTCTCTCTCTCCTTGTCTATCCCCAGAGAAGAAATAATGTAGGCCAGTGGAGAAGTGAAGTGAAGGGCAGACACTTTCCCTCTGCCAAACACACACTCAGAACTTCACCTCGTCCTGTGAAGGGCAGCATCAAATCTGCACATCCTCTGTCCGGTTATTAAAAAACACCCGAATATGTAGGAATAGGTTTATAATTAAATTATTACTTGCAACATTTTTTTGAATTAGTGCTTTTGTTTGGTTTGGTTTTTTTCTTGTCATGCAGGGAATCAGACTGGAAGGCAAAAGTGACAACCTAATCTATACTCAAACAAGACTAATGCCTCGTTAAACTGTAATTATGAGCATATGACAGGGTAAAACCAACTGCAAATATCAAGTAACTGTTGGTAGCTCCAAATCCACAACTACTGAAAGGTATATCGAAATAAAATACTGTATTTACATTAATGCAGCTGACTCAACTCAAGATCCTTGAACAGTTTGTTTGTTTCTGGTTTCAGTTGATAAGGAACTGCAAAAGAAGGTATTAAAGCAGTTTGTCACCTAGCCACCTTGGAATAAAGCTTAGAGAGACTGGAATGTCATTGCAAGAAAGCTATATTTGAGTCCGCATCCATGCTATTCTCACTGGGCTATCAAGCTGATGTTAATGTTTAACATCTTAGTAAAAGCACTGTGTCATGCGGCTTGTTACTGCAAAACCCCACCTGGCACGTACCTCTCGAAACTCTGCATCCTGTAGTGATTGGCTCATTGGTTGAAGGGAACTGACACCCAACCACATCCTCTTCTGCCTCCTTACAAAATGCTTCAACGTTACCTTCAACATCAAATATTACATAAAAGCAAGAAGAACTGCAACATTTACACACTGAAACTCTAAAGTTTTAATACAGAGTCGTCAGTTCAGCTTTGTCTGCCTTCTTAACTTGCAGCCACTTCCTGTGGGCTGCTGCACACTGGTCCACAGCGCCCACTATGCATTGATTGTTGTGGATGGTGCACGCAGAGGAGCTTGTTCGTGGTCTTCTGTTGGAAGCATGTTCATTGTTCAACAATGTGTGAGCATTAAAAGGCACCTCTGAGAATGATGTCATTATTTGATCATAAACCAAAATATTGGACATTTGCACATCATCAGACCAGAAGATATGGGATAATCAAAGCTCTTCTATCCTGGTGGTTGCCCCATATATGTTACAACCTAATTTCATTACAGGCTGTGCTATAGTTTGCGATATTTCACCACAGAGGTGAACTTGTGAGAATCTGAGTGGACAAATTGTCAGCTCGTTTCACAGAACTGTCTAGGGTTGACTAGAGACATGGTGTGAAACTTTTAAAGCTATTTATATGTCGGCCAGTTTCAATACATCTATACTGTTCTATACACTGTATTTTTGGTGTTCTTGGCAGTCTGCAGACAGACTCTGTACCCTGTCCTTATGACACCGTACCCTGTGTGGGTCAGCCTAGCTGTGACACACACATTATTAAACAGGAGAGGAGGGGGAAGTGGCTGAAACTGGCTCTGAAGTTTAAGCCAGGGCATGACCAAGAACCTGCGTGTTTTTTTAGCATTCAAACACTTTAGGCGGAGTTTGATTTAAAGGCAAAGCAGCATAGCACCATAATCATCTCTACGTCATTCAGTTCTCTGCAGCCTCATGTAACATACATCCGCTCTCTGGGAGAAATGGTGAAAACTTCAATAAATTAGTTAATTGTGTGCGCTTGGGAATGGAATGGAAATGTGTCATCATACATGACTGCACTGCTAGGTCATTATTTTCACCAAATTACACTTTTCTATCGTGTAAAAAATGACACCGATATTATAGTGCACAATATGATATGGCACACATCTACAATGTTTAATACAGAAGACCAAAAATAGTCTAATTATTCTACTCAGAATTATTGACTTATCTAAAATTGCCTCTATACACACAGAAATATTGTAAAATTAATTGTGATTGTAGTAGTACAAATCTTTGGAAATGCAGCTTCTAGCATGTGTGTGACATTTGACTGGCACTGAGGAAAAAGTGTGCAAAACATTTAGAGGGTAAAAGTGACATGCATGTTGTTGAGAGAGCCAGACAATGCTTATAAATAGAGGGAGGAAGGTCAGAGGGAAAGACTCAGGCTTCCTGTATCCAACCTCACAGCCGGATACACACACACACACACACATGCACACAGTCAAAACACAAGTGTAACATAAATGTTACATCTTTCTCATTTTTATACAATAATTACGAGGTAATATGTTAAATTATATTTTAAAACATCAATTGTAAGATTTTTTTTTCTATGCTTCATCGTTCTTCTTTGCTGCGAGGCTGGAGCTAATCACTAATCATAGAATAACCCATTTAGTATCAGGAAATAATCAAACATGCCAATCACAAGCCATGGCCAGGTGATTTGGTGAGTGTTGTGTGATACTGGAGCTGAAACTAGCAAATGTTAAATGTTTTTGCTCAACAAGTGGCTTGAATAATCAAAATGGCTGTTGATTATCACCTGCCCATCAACTAATAGATACAATAAATGTTTTTCTCTACTTGTTTGAGCTGTTTCATCATCTGCTCTTCTGTGAAACTGTTTTCTTGCATGTCTTCACTACTTGTTACACGCTTCTTTTTCTGTGCGCGCGTGTGTGTGATGGGTGTGTGTGTTTCCTGTGTGAGTTTGTGCGACAACGTTTGCACTTGCATATTCACAAGAACAGCGTGTTGTCCAGAAGTGCCTGCATGGTAACTTTGCGTGCGTGCGCGTGCGTTCGTGAAGACTTTGATCGTCGCAATAAGAGCTGATAGTGTTCGCGGCTGCAGCTGCTCTCACACACCCACTCCCTGTCAGAGACACACAGCGAAGAGAAAAGTAGACTGTAATTAAATATATTACACTCATTAAAGTAGAGAAAAAAACCGGAGTCAAACTCAAGAACAGCTCGTGTAGAAATATGACCACACACTAGTATAAATAATAAACTAATTCACCAGTATTTATTAATACTTCTTGAAAACTTTTGTTCAGCCATAACCATAAACAGGCTTTTGTTCGTAGATCTTTAAAATTGTAAGTCTAAGAATTTTGATATGAAGAAGTATTTTCATGTTTTATACCTTAAATCCATTTACACATTGTAGAGTCCACACTGGCACAGTAAAAAAATAAATCAATGACATTATTTTTACATGAACTCTTTTATTCTATTTCCATTTCAGAGTGTGATGACATTTTGACACTATTTTTGCAAAAAAACCCCCTATTTTTTGGTGACACAGCATTTCTACATGAAACGTAAAAAAAAAAAAATAGCCAAGATGTAAACTTTAAAAGATCTTGACAAGCATAACAACTTTAAGTAGTTCATAACTTGCTCCCGATCAGTTCTCAAAAATACTATATCGATTTCTTCTAACAATCTACATGCAGATATTTGTGGTTTATTTTGTGTTTAAACTAAACAGATGTTCTAAAAGCTGATTTTTAAAACGCTCTTACTGCATATGGTGGTGTATTCTTTATACTGTGACAGTTTTCATGAGGTTATATCAAAATATCGCTGTATAATAAATCGTAATTCCTGTATCCTGATACAAGTCACAGTAGACCTGTCGCTGCACCATCTCACACATGTTCCTTGATCTTTCTGCCTTTAATGTCTGACTGGACCAGGATTATTATTATGTCGACCATATCTGTACTCTCCAGTCGCATTTTCAGAATCTCGTTCTCAACTGGGTGCCATAGTATCGGTTCTTGTGACATCCCATCAGACAGTTTGACTTGTCATAGCAGAGTACAGAAGGAGCAGATCTGTTCTATTAAACCACATGAATCAACATGCACAGCCACGGGAACTGAAACAGGCTCATCTAGTCATTGGAATCAATTAGACCTGTGATATTCCTGCTTTGCCAAAATGTCATGTGGTAAAAGGTCCATCCTGTCTAAACAAGACCTTGGTGAGTCTCAATTTGGGACACGTCACCAGGTCCTGACAGGTAGACTTCATGTCAGAATTGATCTTGTGACTCCCGCACGATAACTTTTCTTCACATCATGTATGACACAGCCAAGATTCAACCTGTCCTATCCACGTCACAGCAGAACCACGAGCATGTAATCTGGCACAGTGGCCCATCTGGACAGACATCAGTGTTGTGTATTCTGCTCTTTGGACTAAATGTGCCGATTGTGCCAGCAGTGCTGATATAGAGACGTGTCATCGTCCACGAGTGCACGAGGTGTTTTATTTTGCAGATAATCGGTGTGGCACAGCAGGGCGCGGAGACAGCTGGGAAGAATCATTCAAGCTCGTGGCTGTCGTCTACTGCTGTGGCTAAATTATATACATTTGGTTTTAGTGATGAACAACTGCAGATACAGACGGTCTGCAGGGAGGGAGAGTTCACACACGGTACAGACAGACAGACAGGGAGGAAGACGGACAGACGGAGAGGAATGCTGTATGCTTAGATAAAACTGGGAAGGAAGTCTGACTGGAGTTGCTATGACAACCCCACCCCCACCCCGCATATGTACAAATACACACATATACACACACTGACCAGCCTAAAGCAGGGAGATGGGAAACGCTTGTGTGTGATGATTGTGCAGTGTGTGCAGGTAGAAATTTGCGCAGATTGACAGAAAAGCACCACAAAAGAAGCCCACATCTGTAGCTCACTATAGCAACTCTGTCTCAGTCCGTGTGTGTGTGTGTGTGTGTGTGTGTGTGCCTTTTGTGTGTTGATTTCTTCCTGCTATTGTCATTTGTTGTATGTATGTATGCAGTCATGTTCCTGCCCCTTTGTGTGTATTTTGGTGTGTTTGAGGTCAGGCTGAGGCTGGTCTAGAAGCCACAGCTGTAGCATAATGTGTTGTATGAATTACCATGAATCATATTGTTTTTTGTTGCCAGTTTGGTTGCTTGTGTGTTATGAATTTTATCTAGAAGACAACTATTTGACACTTCAGGTACACTAGAAACCAGAGCTTCCATATAAAAGTGAATAGATTCATTTCTTCATAACTGTTGCGTCATTCAGAAATATCATTTATCTAGTAAGGGAAGTTTTTAAATTATTCAGTTGCAGCATTATTCAGCAACATTCAGCCTTTTCTACGAGAATAGAACAATCCACAAACTTAAATATGGCTAAAACCTCAAACCTCAGACATGATGTTCTAAGGTGTTGACAGATTTACATGGTTGTGGTGTTTTATAATTTCTGATTGTATTGACAGGCACAGAATAAGGTCATTTGCCAATGTGCCACAGCTGTAGAATAAAAATTACATTAAAATTAATTAAAAACATCAGAATACATGTTGAGTATTGTCCAAAGACAGGACACACGTCTGTGTTGGCGCCATTCAATGTATAAGAGGGATGGGGGACTTTAACCTGCCTGCATCCAGGTGTCCATACTGGCAACAGTTCATCAACAGTATAAACATCTATACATGACCACACAACACAAAATCCTAAAGGTTAAATCTGCCAAGACTGAGTTTTTCTAGTTTTTTGTGCTATTGTTGGCCCCAGTATGGCAGTTTGTGTTCTTGTCACCATATTTTTGTGGTTGTAACCGCAGTGGACCTCAGTATGCTGTCATTGAGATTTTATCTTTAGCCTAATGTTGCAAAGTGAGTCCTGAGTGTCCATTAGCAAGCTATTAGCTACCTGGTTTTGCTCGTCTCAGAATGTCATTATAATTCTCTTGTGTGATAAAGCACACAAGTTGAAGGGTGTGTTGCATGTTGACCTTTTTGTTGTATGTTAAAATAGACAGTCACTGTCACGAGATGCTGAAAGCCTCAGTCTCAGTGAGTTTTTGTGTAGTGATCAACCTTTATCTATCACAGTCTAGTACCTGAGGCACTGGGAGGACTGTGGAGGCGCAGCACGTCTTCTGTCTCTCTCTCTCTCTTTCTCACACACAAACACACACATATGAACGCATATGTGCGGGCATGCTGTGTCACCAGCGGCAATGAATGAGCCTTTTGCTCTGACCCACATAGAGGCAGAGAGAGAATAGAAGGAGATAAGAGAAAGATTGAAAGTAGAGTGATAGAGTGATTCATAATGACATATGCCACTGCTGATTCTAATACGGTGATCATGTGTGTGACTTTATTAATGTCTTATTATTATAATTAAGGGAGGATTACACTGGCCACTATCATACTGGAGAGGTGCCACATTTTTTCAGTGTCATACAGTGATATGCTGTCCAAACCTGCCTAGTCCCATGTGAAGAAGAAATTGCCACAGTTTTTGGAAAGCTGAGTTCAGTTTCACTTGCCACATCCAGGCCTCATTACTGCCAGACCTGTTTAATCAATAAATCACTTAAATAGAAGCTGTCTCACAAAGTGAAGCAGCTAAAATATCTCAAAAATCGACACATCATGCTGCAATCTAAAGAACAGATTACTGAACAGATTACAGATTACAAGTTACTGACATGTATCAGTCTGGAAAAGGGTTCCAAAGTAATTTCCAGTGAACCACAGTGAGAGCCAATCTCCACAAATGAACAGTGGTGAACGGACGGCCTACCAAAATTAGTCCAAGAGCACCATGCCAGCTCATCCAGCTCCACCCATTTAAAAAACTGTAGGTCCCACTTGCCTCAGTTAAAGTCAGTGTTCATTATAGAAAGGGACTGGGCAAAAATTCAATTCAATTCAAGTGTATTTATATAGCGCCTAACTATAACTTAAGACACTTTACAATGTAAGGTTTAAGACCTTACAATACAACTAAAATAATACAGAAAAACCAACACATCCCCCTTGAGCAAGCACTAGGCAACAGTGGAGAGGAAAAACTCCCTTTTTAGAAAGGAAGAAACCTCCAGCAGAACCAGGCTCAAGGTGGGCGGCCATCTGCCTTGACCTATTGGGGTGAGTGGAAAGAAAGAGAGAAAAAAATGGCATCTATGGAAGAGTTCCAAGGCAAAAACCACTGCTGACCAAAATGAAAGTCTTTTTGGTCTCACATTTGTCAAAAAATATCTTGGTTATCCCCAAGAGCAAATGGGGCAAATACTCTGTGGACTAAACTGAACGTCATATCAACACTCAAATATGGTGGTGGTAGTGTTATGTCTGCAGAAGCTTCAGGACCTGGATGATTTGCCATAATGGATAGAACCATGAATTCTGCTTTCTACCAGAAAATCCTGAAGGAGAATGTCCGGCCAAGACTCAATATCGCAAATGCTTAATTGCACTTGTTGCCACCAAGGACGGCATAAACAGTTATTAAGTTTATGGAGCAATTACTTTTTCACATAGGGCGTGTGAGCTTTTGTGTACAGCTTTTTAATAAATGAAATGAGTGCCTACACTGGTTTTAATGTTGTGGCTGACTGTACATGTTCCACATATATTTCAAATAATATTTTGTTTCTGTACCCCAATTCCCAAATCACAAATTTGCTCCACTGGGCAAAAAAACATATACATGACGTATGACTACTAAAAACTGACATATGTCGGTGGACAGTTGTCTCTCCTGCTGACACGTCATTATAAATCAGTGAGAAGAGACATATGAGTGGAACAAAGTGGTAAAACAACAGGGATAATGGACACTAGCAGTATTACTCAGAACCAGTACATGCAACTGGTCCAGTATATCATACGGTACCTGCAGTGTCCTTACCTGTCACCTCTCATGTTCAAGTCCAAGTAAATGATGCCACTAGTTTTTAGTGGCAAGTAAAAATCAACCAACCACTTTAATGTAAATCACTGGTAGTGGTGAAGCTATATGTTTAGGGTTTAACTGTCTACAGTCAGAGGTGAGGCTGCTGTGATTTAAACCCGGGTCTCTGCAGTGGTTGGTGAGTGAATGATGACTATGATTACTAATATTGGAAGAATATTTTGCAAAAAAACACCTTAAAACTGTTTCAGATGGTAATTTGTCGTGTGCACAATTGAGGAAGCTTGTTCTTGTTCTTCTTGCAGAAAACCCTATATTAAAAATGTGTTTAGTTATTTAAAATAGCATATTAATTACATCAGTACTTCCTTTTCCCTCCATCTTCAAGTATTAAATTCTCACAGAAACGGTAAAATAACTGGCCTTTAAATCTTTCTGTCAGTCTAACTCTGTGCAGCACAAACATTTTTCTAAATGGCTTCTTAAGGAGAACTGATCAGTGTGTGTGTGTGTGTGTGTGTGTGTGTGTGTGTGCGTGTGTGTGTGTGTGCGCATATTTAAACAAGAGCTCAAGTATTAGCCTCTCTGCATGTGTCTCAGGTTGCCCTTGCCAGGTTATCTCTTACGTAAGGTACTAAAAATAGAGCAGATTCACCTGTGAGGGAGGGAAAAAGGGGAAAAGAATACACAGAGGAGAAGGAAGAAAAAAGGGAATAAGAGAAGTACGGATGAGGCCAGATTAGAAATAAGGTACTAATAATGTAATAGGTACTAGATACTTCACTCTGGGATCATTTTGTGATATATAAAGATTTTTGATGGATCGTAGCTGTAATTCTTAGTTTATTTTTTTCTTGGTTCATCTTTGCATTAAAGAAATCAGAAAGATGTCATGAGTTTATATCGTCCGAGACAGCAAAAGCAAAAATTATCTAGATATTTTCTGGAGTTTAGTTGATATTAAGTAGTCGATACTGTGAAGCCTTCTGCAGTGTATGTGCAAACCCTGGTGACATGAACCATAAACTGTAGGCAGAGCTGTTGGACTGTGATATTTTCAGCCAGGCAGTGTGTATCTAAGGTCTGACGTTTTCAAGAGTTTCTTCAAAACGTCTTTCTCAACCGCTTATATCACCACACTGTCTTTTTCTGTGTAAATAATGACAGTGTTTGTCTCGCCATCTTGTTTTTCTTTTTTAAATTATTCCGCTTACGTTTTTCCAAATGTGTTTTTGTGCAGCTCTCTCTGTGTGTGCACATTTCCACATTTAGCAAATAAATGTAAAGTCTGTATTTTGTCTCATGTGGTGTTGGCACTACTGCGCTAGCTTAGCTTGTGATATGATCCGTAGTTTAATTTTGCCACGCTGCTCTCACTCACACTTCAGGCAGAGTTTGACTTCAAAACGAGGCGACACCATTCCCTCATGATCTCCCACATTCAGCCATCTTCAAAATGTACCTGGTGAAACTTACCAGTATTGAAGCAGCTCATTTCTTAGTCTCTAAATAATCACCTGAGGCTGACACTCTGCTGTGCTTCTCAGACATTTAGTTTGTGTTGCTGGAAATGTGTCATTAATCATTTATATTGCCAAATTTTTTGTGTAAAAAATTCTACCGGTATTAACATGGATGATATGATGTAGCACACCAACTATACTACACTAGCACACTGCATATGCAGTAGTGTGATACATGACACAGTAAATGTGTGGACTCTTGAAGCTCACACCATGTTCCATGTTAAACCATGATGAAGATATAATCCTAGATCGCAGAGCGGGGAGACTATAAGTTGACTATTTACACGACAACTAATCGCGTATCCAATCTAATCTGGTTCTGTTCTAAAACAGTTGGAGCAACAGATGTGAAATTATTGAGCCACATAACCCCCTTATCTCTAGGTCTCTGATCAACAGCACCTTTCTACGATAAGATAAGCTTTGGAGCATATTTGTAGTAAGAAGCTACACACTGTAGCTTCAAACACTTGCTAGCCTAGCGACTTCAAGTCCACAGACAACCCATAATGCAACACTTTCTTATTCTATGGCATGGTCACACTGGCTTCCTCTCTAAAACAGAACATCTGATGTTGTAATGAACTGTCAAGACAATCAAGTCAAGGCCACTATGGCACCTTCTTCCAATGTTTTTACATCATCTGAAACATCAGACAGATTCATACTCTTATTATAGACTCAAATATTATTATTGTTTAGGTGTTTGTGCTTGTAAATGTGTCTGTTTCCTTTAAAAGAAACACGGGCGGAGGTTAGTTCAGGTGCAGTGGATCCAATGTCATAGTTCACTGGACACTCACTGTTGTTTGTTTTAAAGAAACATCTAATGGCTACGTTAATTCCTATTTCCATAAACTTAATCTCAGTTAATTTTAAATTGGTCATCCACAAGCCATATATAACCTCAAGCTAATTCATTGCTGCGTCCTCTCTGCAGCTTTAACCCTGTGTGAATAAAATAACACACTGTTACACAGTATAGAGCTCAGGTGTCTGGTGTCAGGTCTCTGTTTCCTGTCACGCCGATTGGCATAATTACCTGATGTGTGTAGGGGAATAGGAGTCTTTCCTTCCTGTCTGTGCTGGATGTTCAGCAGCAGAATATGTGAGCGAACCGTAGAGAATAATCATGGTAAGCATTGAAGCAGGTGCGCAGGGAGGAACGAGAGGCAGGGCTAAAAAAGTGCGCTGGTTTCACCGGCTTCTCGGCTTCAGGTGAGTGAAACCTGCGAGCAGCTGCGGTTTTAACCTTTGTTTGAATCTGTAAACTGATCAGAACCAGTTCAGCGTCATATCATGGCTTCTCCTGTGAACCAGTCATGAAACAAATGATGTTTCGTGGCATTGCCCTGCTCTAAATGTCAACGGGAATGGATCCGACTGCTGTCTAGTTTCTGAGGCTGAAAATGACTGTGGAGCTGTGAGGATTTTCTGCAGGTGCGAACTCTGGTTTAGCTCAGACGTGTTTCGAACTGGAATGTGTGTCATAGCTGAGATGTACAGGAATGTTCTGATAAATGTACTCACTGTACCTCACCACACATTTACTCAAACATACAGTGCTGTGTAAAAGTACTCTTAATATTACACAAATATAACCTGAGTGAATACAAAGTGCAGCTTTTAAGTGATAAAACTTTTTCACAGCACTGTTACTGAAGCCTGTGTAGGTTACTTTGATTTCGATACTGTTGATCTTGAGATGTCAAGAGTTTTGAAAGTGTGTGTGGATGCATTTGCTGGATTGTGGCAGAAAAAATACAAAGCACAGTGCTCACAAAAGAGAAACTTCACATATGAAACATAACATTCAGTGAGATATATTTAGGTCCCTAACTAACCATTATTTTCAATCTGCCACTTATTTTATTGTTGAATGTAATAATTGAATAGTGGAAAAAAATGCCTGAGGAGGCGTATGAACAAAGCTGTCAAATACCCAAAGACATTTAGTAATATTAAATATTCACAAATTCAGACGAGAAGGTGGCACTTTTACACAAAATAACCAGACTTTTTTCCACACAGTGTGTCAAACAAATGTAGATTTGTGAACAGCCAAAGTAATGAATGCACGTTCTTATTGGAACGTGCTGTAATGTGTCTCGTTGTAACTTTGCGGTGTAGATATTGTTGGGGAGACATGGATTTGTGAGTAACCTTTTTAACATGGCCATAGTTGTGTTGTATTTGCCCAAACATGACTTTATTTCTAGTTAAATTTACATGAGTAACATGACCCGCAGTGGTTGTACTGTGTAATTTGACTGATATACGTACATGACTCTGCTTAAAGAAAGCAGAAGGTTTAAGTTAACAAAGTTTTTAATCACTTTAAACATAAAATGTGCTGCAAGTGGTTAAATTGCTGCACATCTGAAATACACAGTGTGACATTTTGAGTTTCAGAACTACTCAAGAACTACCAAACATAATAATTACTCAAAGTTGTAATCTGCAGTGTCGCATTTGACTCTTTCACATTTAAAGATGTATCGGCTCAGATAAAGAAAAACATTTATCACAGTGCTTTTCAGAAAATAAGAAAAACTGGTTATGGGTGCATAAAGTGAACGGCTTTGTTAGCTGACTGCAAAATCAATCACACAACAGACTCATAATGTCTAGAGCTACACAGAAATAAATCTACTGAACTGTTATTTGTTATTAAAATAAATAACTGTGCATTAGGAGCAGCTTGGAACAGCACTTCAGGTCTGTGTGATGGTGACGTGCACATAAGAAGAGAAAGAACACAATCGTGTCCACTTGTGTGTTTACTTAACACACACTTGTGTTCTATCTCTGTGCAACACACACAGTCGTGGAGACACAGCAGGTCGTACGACACAGTGGTGAAAGACTTAAGTAACGTTGGGGGGACACTATTGATGTTAGCTTGTTAATTAGCCACAGTATCTGCCTTGGTAGCAAGCCTATAGTATTTATTTCACCAATGGATACACTTGTATTTAGTTGCAAATGTTAATTTCAAGACAGTGTTACCCTAAATTTTTACAGAGCTGTTTTTTTCTGTACCTGAAAATCATTCCTATACCGCTGAATCTGTCTGTTTTGACGGGGGAAGGGCTCAGTCGGTCACCACACACAGCTGACTGACAGCATGTTCGCTGAGTTCAACAAGGAGGCATGCAGTAGATGCAGAGGTAAAAAAAGTGGCACATACTACGCCCTGTATGGGCCCAGGCGCAGCTGCAAACCTCTAATTTGTTACTGAAACGTGCAGTTGCTGCTGGAAGCATGAAGCACACTGGTCTGTGCTTAAGCTAATGAGCAAAAACTAAGTTGAAGCAACAGCAAAAAGGAAAGTTGATCAGATAATTGTAAATGTCTAGATACTGTACTAACCTCTGATTTGAGCTAAAGTCTTTAGCTCAACCTTTCAGTGTAGTAACAAACTGCAAATGTTGAATTTATTCTTATAAACTACACAAACTGTTTCCCGCAGAGAGAAACTGGCTTAAAACCAAACCCACACTGGTGCAGTTGTGTCTCTTTTGTCTACTTCTCCCACATAATAACAACATCTTCTGGAGTCAGAAGATGTTAAATTCGATTCCTCCCACTTGCAGCTGCCTTTTTATTCTGGCGGCCATTACTTTTGTTCTCACTTCTCACCGTTAATCACAAGCAGTGTTCCTCAGCCACGACCACCGCTCGCCGAATACACAGGGACTGTTAGCAACTGGTTAAATGACTGAGGAGGAAATTACATGAGTGAAGGATTGTTTACCATCAGTACCACAAGAAACCTGTTTTCTTCCCACCATAATCGCAGGAACACAGCATAAACAGATCGTACTGTAGTTACAGTTTGACCCTCCATGGTTACAGAGGATTTGTATTTAGAAAGAAGAATTACAAGGATTGCATCATTATAAATGTGTAGGCTGTGTGTGTGTGTGTGTGTGTGTGTCCACATGGGTGATGAGGTTTATGTCTAAGTAACTTCATTAACTGTGAAGTTGCTGAAACACACACGAACACACACACACAGAGCAGATTCTCC